>OVBE01009686.1:0-15784 GCA_900406425.1 Iberis pinnata
ATATATATATATATATATATATATATATATATATATATATGTGTGTGTGTATATATATACTCAATGATAGAATAAAAATATATAATTAAATGAAAAGGCCCTATGAAAGTGACAACTATTCAAGTGCACCTATTTAGTTGGATTTCAAATTTTAAAGTAAAATTAAAGGAAAAATCACAGCCAAAAGACACAACTATTCAAAGGCACCCATTAATTTTTTTGGAATTACATGATAAAATAGAAATATATATATATATAAATTAAATGAAAAGATACTTTGAAAGAATACAACCATTCAAGTGCACATATTTAGTTTTGAATGGTATAATTTAAATTAAGAAAAAAACCATATAAATACTCATACATTTTCATTAGTACTTATTCCAAAAAAATTATTAATCAGAAATATAACAGAAGAAACAATTTTTTAATGCAGCCTTCCATTAGTGAAAATTAAAAATCCACAAATGAGACTCTACAATAGATCATTTATGACTATCAATTTTAATAAAAGAGGTATAAAAATGAAAAGGTAAAAATAAAAAGACATATCTCAACAAATAACTTCTCTTCCATTATTTTTAAAAAATATTTTTATAAATATAATAATTAAGTAATTACAAAAGAAAGACTAATAAAAAAATGAAAAGAGAAAAAATGAAAAGACATGCCTCTTCAAATGACATATCTTTCTTTAATATAACTAAATCGCAATTTAAAAAAAAAAAATTAATGTACAAATGCAAAGACAAAAACAAGTACTTCCATTGATATTACTAAATCACGACTTTTAATTTAAAAAAAAAATATATGTACAAATGCAAAGACATAGACAAATATTTTTATTAAAATTAACAAAATAAGAAGTTACAAATGAAAGACAAAATGAAACAATGAAGAGACATGAATAACAACACAACCTCCAAAAAGATACATCTTCCATTAATAAAATGAAATGTCCATTTTTAACAAAAAGTCTTATTAAAATTAAAAAGTAAGAAGTTACAAATGAAAGACAAAATGAAACAACGAAAAGACATGAATAACAACACAACCTCCACAAAAGACACATCTTCCACTAATAAAATTAAATTTCAATTTTTTAAAATACTGAAAAATTGAAAGTCATACCTCTTTAATTGCACCTCTTTCATTAAATAGGATTTTTAAAATTAAAAAGTAAGAAATTATATATGAAAGACAAAATGAAACAATGAAAAAATATGAATAACAACATAACATCTACAAAAGACACATCTTCCATTAATAAAATTATAGATGTCTAACATGCAAAGCATTGTTGGATATTCATTTTAGTTTTTTAACTATTGCATAATGGTTTCTAGTTAAAATAAAAGAAAATAGAAATTAATTGTGTCTCTCAATAGTAGTTAGTGGACAATTACTTGTTTACTAAAAAAATTTAAATTACTAACCCTCACAAATATTACTTTACAAAAGAAACTTTTGTTAGTGCTGTCAAAATAACAAAAGAAAGAAACTTTTGTTAAGTTTGATCCCTTCTAATATTGCTCCATTTTGCCAAGAATATTGAGAATCACTAGTCAAGATGTTTAAGATACCTAAAAATCTTCCTTCTTCCATGTATAAAATTTTACTTTAATACTTTTTAAATTTTTTGTTACAAAACTAGTTATTGATATAACATTTACTCTTTTAATAATTTCAGTTCCTCAGCAAGTCTTATCAATAATTTAGTGGCAACAAATATTCTTGAACTACCTCAAGGAATTATGATTGATATTGCAATAAAATTGAGTAAACAATCATTATAATCAGTTGGAAGTCTATTGTTGGCTAGAAAAGAAGGGAGGAACATAATTCTAAATAATGTTTTTAAACAACATGTTGATATTTCCTCTTTCCTAAACAATAATCTCTTTGTTACCAAAAATATTACTTTTTTCAAGATTCTGTTTAAGACAACAACCTACAAGCATTATATATTCAATATTTGAAAACTATATTATGCATGGTGAATTACAAGAAGGTTGGTTATACATAAGAGGTTCCTCGTAAATGAGAGATCAAAGAAGCATTCTTTTGAATGCTTTGATCTACATTGATAACGGAATTCCCTAGTGGAGGAATAAATTTGAAGATTATTGTTTTTTAGCTATTGATCTTCAACAAACAATAGTACGTTTTCTACGATTTGGTTATGATTTATTTGATGAATCTTGGCAATATCCATTTCCAGAATGCAACTTTGATCATGAAATGTGGGTTCGTTCAACATATTTTTTTATTCAAGTATTCAGTTGTCATTAAATTTTTATGATAATTTCAATTGTACTATTTAGTACTATATTTAGTACTATTAAAATACTCTTTGTGTAATGCTTAAACATTTATAAATTTTATTTCTCGAGGAACAGTTGTATACACTTTAATATTTCTTCTCTTCTTCAAATGACGCACCTTCCATTAAAAAGGATGTTTTAAAAGTAAAATGTAAAAAAAATTACAAATGAAAGATAATTAAAAGTAAAAAGAAAAGAAGTTACAAATGAAATATACAACAAAACAATGAAAAGACATGAAGATTACATAACCTCCACAAAAGACATCTCTTCCATTAATAAACTAAATTTCAAATATTTGAAATTTTTTTAAAAAGAATGTCATACTTTTTTAATAGCACATCTTCTATTAAAGAGGATTGTTAAATGAAACAATGAAAAGACATGAAGATAATATAACATTCATAAAAGACACATCTTCCATAAATAAAACTAAATTTCAATGATTAAATATTAAAAAATTAAAATGAACATAATATAACTTTCATAAGAGACATCTCTTCCATAAATAAAACTAAATTTCAATTATTAAAAAATTAAGAAAATTGAAACGAACGTAATATAACTTTCATATAAGACACCTCTTCCATAAATAAAACTAAATTTCACTTATTAAAAAATTGAAACTCATGCCTCTTTAATGGAACCTCTTCCACTAAAGAAGATTGTTAATGAAAAAATAAAAAGACATGAATATAATATAACTTCCATAAAAGACATTTTTCAATAAATAAAACTAAATTTCGATTATTAAAATATTTAAAAAATTGAATGAAAAGACATGAACATATTATAATTTCCATAAAAGACATGTTCCATAAATAAAACTAAATTTCAATTATTAAAAAAAAATGAAACTCATACCTCTTTAATGACACCTATTTAAAAAATTACTTTTGTGGAAGTTATGTTATTATTCATGTCTTTTCATAATTTTATTTATACATTTTCATTTTTTATACCTTGTTTCTTAAAATTGATAGTCATAAATGATGTATTGTAGGATCTTAATAATGAGCCAAAATTTGCACTAATAAAAGTGTACAAATACAAAAACATACAAAAGTTATTTTATTAAAATTAAGAAGTAAGTAGATGCAAATGAAACAAAAAATAATAAGAATTACTTTTTGTTCTATACACAAAAACATGAAATCCAAAGAAATATAAACATCTACAAAAAAAACTAACCATATTCATTTTTGTAAAAATTGTAAATATCTTATAATCATCAGACTCAAAGAAATACCTCTACGTTGATATGAGTAATTTTTATCATTGAAGTAGAGAATAAAACAAATTTTTTTTAAAAAAGAACGCTTAGCCAAAATTTCTTAATTAACAAATGAACAACAACTACAATTAACTATTTATATATAAATGAAAAGACACAACTAAAAAGTCACAACTATTCAAAGGCACCCCTTCTTTTTTGATAATTGCATGATAGAATTAAAATATAGATACAATTACATAAATAAAAATATATATTCCTTTAATAAAAATATAAAAACAATTTGATAAAACAAATGAACAAAAAAATGAAAAGATATAAATAAAAACCAAAACCTCAACAACAAATACATATTCCTTTAATTAAATTAGATTTCAAATAAATATAAAAAGATAATATGAAAAATCATACATTAAAAAAGGTAGTTACAAATAAAAGAAAAAATGAGAAGGTGAAAAGACATCAATAAAACCAAAACCTCCAAAGAAGATATATCTTCCCTTAATAAAACTAAATTTCAATTTTATTAAAAATTTGTAGGATTAATAATGAGCCAAAATTTGCACTAATAAAAAGGTACAAATACAAAAACATACAAAAGTCACATAATTCTTTTGAAACAATTTTAAAGTCACAACTATTAAAAGGACTAGTTTTAATAAAATTACTTTCGTATGTCTTTTATATTTGTACATTTTCATATTTGTGTTAACGATTCTTTTGAAACTAGTCTTTTCAAGGATCATTTATAATTTCATTTATATCTTTTCATTTCTTATACTTTTTTTCTTAAAATTGATAGTCATAAATGGTCTACTTTATGATCTTAATAATGAGCCAAAATTTGCATTAATGAAAAATGTACATATATAAAGACATACAAAAGTAATTTTATTAAAATTAAGAAGTAACTAGATACAAATGAAACAAAAAAATAATGAGAATTACTTTTTGTTCTATACACAAAAAAAAGAAACTCAAAGAAAATATAAACATCTATAGAAAAACAACTAACCATCATCATTTTTTTAAAAAATGTAAATATCTTATAATCATCAAACTTAAAAATACTTCTAAGTTGAGATGGGTAATTATTATCATTTAAGTAGAGAACAAAACAAGAAGATTTCAGGAAAAAACGCTTAGCTAAAATTTTTTAATTAACAAATGAACAACAACTGCAAGTAACTATTTATATATGAATGAAAAGACACAACTTAAAAGTCACAACTATTCAAAGGCACCTCTTTTATATAATTGCATGATAGAACTAAAGTATAGAAACAATTTGATAAAACAAATGAACAAAAAAATGTAAAGACATGAGTAGTAACCAAAATCTCAACAATAAACACATATTCTTTTAATTAAATTAAATTTTGATTTAATATAAAAATATAAAAATGAAAAATCATACATTCAAAAAAGATAGTTACAAATAAAAGACAAAATGAGAATATGAAAAGACATAAATAAAACCAAAACCTCCACAAAAGATATATCTTCTCTTAATAAAACTAAATTTTAATTTGATTAAAAATTCTAAAAAGAAAAGTCAAGTGGCACCCCCTTCCATTAAATAGAATTGTTATTATTACAAGATGTATATATACATTGTTGATGTTATTCGTTGCAAGAAATGAAATTTCACTTGACTGCGGTTTTCATCTAACTACTAAAAAAATTCACATTAAAGACTTTTTAAGTTAAAGTTCAACTCAAAATATATGGGTGATAAGTAGATTGGTTCGCATACTTAAAATACTATTGAAAGTCTTATATAATTTTGCAATTTTGTGAGATCCCTAACAGTAACACAATCTCTTGAAATAATATGATTACTTGTGTAATCTGGATTTAAATTATACGGGCCTAATACGACGTTTCGGTAAAGCCCATAGACATGGACATGGGCAAATGCTTGCAATTAATTGCTTGCTTAATCCTTCTGATTCTGAACAACAATAACTCGGTGCATTCTATAGACCAAGTCCACCAAAATCCTTTTTCAAAATTTCTTTCTATCTTTATTACTACCGTACTGCGTAACAATTTTCATTTTTGTAAAGAACATATAAATAGAAAGCACTTTTATCTTGCACTATAAAGTTATTTTTTTAGCGAACGAAAATTAATTCGGTGTCACATTTAAATATATATATATATATATATATATATATATTTTGGAAAATAAAATACCTAGGAAAATGATATTTTTAGCAACAATCGAGCGCAATAATGTGTTGGGGACAACATAATTTTAAATAGTGTAGAGTGGAGAAAGAGAAATAACAAAAGTGAAGAATTACTTGCAAAAAAGAGAGGCAAAAATAGAATAGCTGGCAAAAAAGTTCAAATCATTTTACTCTATGTAGAAAAAGTTTATATAGATTGGGTAAAGACTAAAGAGTAAACAAAAGTATACTATGCAGACTTTTTATATACATATAAAAGACCAAAACATATTGTGGAACAAAAGACAAAAAAACACTTCTATGTGTCTTTATATTCTCTGCGCAAACACGCAAACACATAACCCAAAAAATACCTATAAAACTGTATACAGCAATAACTTTGTCATATCTAATTTAAATTTTCTATTACCCTACGTATATGGAAGGAGAAAAAGAAATCGGTAAGCTTTACCAACAGAGAATCCAAGATCGACACAAACCGAAATGAAACAAGAAATTAAAATCAATCAAAGGTAAGTCACACCTGAGGTGAAGAAGTTTCCATGGAATTGATGATCGAGAGTCGTCTACGCTTCAATAGCGATGGGTCATCTACAAACATCAGACCGATTCAAGTTATTCATACCTTCGCCATGGTTGAATGATTTGGATAGAACATTAGAAGGAGAATGGGTTTTTTTTTTTCTAATCGCCACCTGTCCCTCTTGGACCGAAATAAAGACAGTCCTTATATTAGGTCGTCCCTCACAATTATTCATTATTTTGGATTTAAAAAAAATTTTAAAAAGCCCAAGAACTACCCAAGGACCAAGGATAATCATGGCCTTACTTCAACCCAAAAAAAAATATATATATTACTTATAATATATTTTTCTTGCGCAGTCATGAATCTATGAGCTATAAACGCACTAGCTACAAGAGAGTACCCCCAATTCTAGTCAAGTATTAAATTATTCATATTAAAACAAAGTTACATGACATCTAACTACTTAATTCATTTAACCATATTTTGTATAGAGAAAAAAAATGTGTATAAAGATCAAATGTAAATCCCAAGTATTTATTTATAATCCGAAAAAAATGTATAATCCAAGTGGTTTTCATATTAATAGAAAAAGAAACTAGCTACGTCCACAATGATGGGTTGATCAATGAAGCCTCCATCGCCGCAACATTTGGATCATAATCTCATTCCACGTATCTACGGGACCAGGTAGACACCAATGCAAACAATCATTATGAACTCTCTCCGGCACACCGTTCTTGAAGGGAAACTCGTACATATACGGTCCAGGATGTCCATCTCTTCTGAATACCGAAATCGCCGTGACGTCCAACGCCTCCATTCTCACCTCCGACGCCGCGTTTTTGGCCTCCATTACTTCCTCCATTTCTATCCGCCTCATCTCAGCGTCTAAACCTTCAAGAACCTTCCCTTCTTCGTACGGCTCCGTCATGTTACACGCACCGAGGCTATCCCAAGGCCGTCCTTCGAAATGAGACGGCGAAAACGTCGTCAAGATCACCTCTCGTTGACTTTTAGCCACAGCTTTTAACGTTGTTCTTATCGCTTTCCTAAACACATCGAAAAACCCTATCTCGGTACAGTTACTTGCTTCGCAAGAATGACATCCCAAAATCGAACCGGACTCGTAATAAACCGCTGGATGTAGAAACCAATGTCCCACAGAGACTACGACCGTATCGATACTTTCTAAATCATTACCCCATCTCTCGTCCACTCGGTCTAGATACAACAAATTGTGGTCCATCTTTTCTGATTTCTCTAAACCGGCCACAAGAAATGGGGACCAGTAAACCGAGACTGTGAGGTTGTGAGAATCGAAACGCCATTTTCTCAACTTATTATCTTCTCCGTTTCTGTAAATAAGATCAGGGCTAGAGACGGTAGAGAGTAAACACATAAGAGACTCGACCTGATTTCTAGCCATAGAGTCACCGACAAAAGCAAGATGCTTATCTCTCATGAGATCAAGAAACAGAGTCGCATCGAATCTTGGGATATCGCATTGGTTCGGTTTCCATTTCCAGTAAAGATAGCTAGAATCTGGTCTGCCATGTTTGAAGCAATTTTGACCATCTTTAATAGTTCCACAGGTTGAACCGTTGTAAAGTGGACCCATCTCGTCTCTCATCCATCTCCCTTTCGTATAATCGCATAAAGGTATAAGACCAGAAATCTCCTGATATTCTTCTTCTATAAATTGATACAAAATTACTTAAAATCATAGTGGCTACATATTACATACAGAATCATTATTAAATAATTAAAGATTTTACCTTGAGAAGAAGAATAGTTGGTGATCAAAACGTGGGATGTAGAATCTTGGAGATTGGTGTTATCAAAGGAGGAGAATGGGTTATCAAAACAGAGTCGAAACACAGTAATTGGTATAGAAGCTAAGACTATAAAACCAACGATCTTCCTCTGAATCTGACAATTCTGTTGCTCTTTCAATCCCATTTTAGAGATTTAGAAAAGTCTTTTTTTTTTATGCCTTGTTGGTTTTGTTGTATTGATTATTGATATGGTGTTTATCACATCGGTTTTTTTTTATGAAGGAGACGAGTGGTTCAATGTTTTTGGACCATGGAGGAATATATCTCGAAAAGTTTAATTATTATAAGTACATCCATGTCAATGCCTCTGGAAAATGATTAAACATCTTGTTCATACAGTTGTAAATAGGGGTTTTTCTTTTCTTTTTTTTGTTAAACAAAAATAGGTTTTTCCTTACTTTTTGTTTTTGACTAGGAAAATTCCTTAGAAAAATATTGTCATCGACGACGGCCATGGATATATACTTATAGAACTCTATTTACAAAGTCACTGAATTATTATAGAAATACAAATCGAAATATCATAAAACGTTGTAACACAGCATATTCGCGGCAAAAATATATATATATATATATATGCTTGAGAGACCCCATTTCAGAACCATTTCGCAGGTCTCCAATAACAATGGGTTAATAAGTTGATAAGGTTGTTCTTTTATATTTTCTTTTTAAGATTGCACAATCATCTTTGGATGCTAAATATATTTATATTAAATTACTAATGCAAAATTGTTAGGTTGCGGCTGGTGGAGCAGTTGATGATCAGCGAGTGGTCAGTCTGAAATTGGACAGAACTCTAATGGATTTTACTGTGGATGTGATGAATGTCCTAATTAGCCCTTGATCTGCTGCGTATATTTAAAATATGGGTTAACTATTTTTCCCCTAAATTTTTAGCATCCAAATGACCAGTTTCAATGAGAACATTTAATCGATTTTTAAAACAAAAATAATAATATTATAAGCAAAAAATTGAAGAGATATTCGTTTTTTAAGTGATTTTTCAACCCTATCAGGACCGCCACGTGGCGTGGCGGTCCCTGATTGGTTATGTTTTTTTATTTATTATACACTATTATTGACTTTTTCATGATTTTTTTTTCGGGCTCAGGTTTCGGGTATTCGATTCGGTTCCGGTTTTCTGGATCTCAAATTCAAAATGCCCAATTAATACTTTTCTAATATTTGGTTATGTTTCAGTTCGGTTCCGGGTCGGTTTTTTTTATTCATGATTTTTTGTAGGGCTGAGCTTTTGGTTATTCGGTTCGGTTCCGGTTCTTCGGATCCTAAATTCGAATACCTATTTGATACTTTTTTAATATCCGGTTCAGTTCTTGTCGGTTCGATTCCATTTTTATTCATGATTTTTTTGTAGGGCTGAGTTTTTGGGTATTCGGTTCGGTTCCGATTCTTCGGATCCTAAATTCGAATACCCGATTGATACTTTTCTAATATTCGGTTTGGTTCTGGGTCGGTGCGGCTCTATTTTTTTGTTAATGATTTTTTGTAGGGCTGAGCTTTCGGATATCGGTTCAGTTTTGGTTCTTCGGATCCTAAATTCAATACTCAATTGATACTTTTCTAATATTCGATTTGGTTCTTATCGGTTCCGGGGTTTCTAATATCTCAAATTAAATAAAAAAATTATTTCTTAAGAACCACATTAATAGTCCTATCATTGGAGGCATTAAAATTAAGAAAGTTATAAAGTTTTTAAGAGTTGATAAATAATTATTAAAATTATCATTAGAACCTCTAATGAGGTTCTACCATTGTAAATGCTCTAAACCCCCTCCCCCCCCCCCCCCNGATTTCAACTTATTTCTCTCTATCTAAAATTAATTTTCGGTAATTGCGATTTTAGATTAAGTAATGGCGCTTTTGAAATTGCGATTAGAAGTAAAACCGACATTAAACCAAACTAATTAGTCATAATTACAAACTCTCTTTTGACAACAACAAAAAAAAGAACACAAACTCTCGTTTTAGCTGGAAAAAAACTACCTTGAGTTTTGTCAATTTCTAGTTCAAAATCGCATTAGAAACACTTTGTTACGCTTCAAGCCATGAACTTTAATCGCTATTTCTTCTGGGTTTTCAAAGAATATCTCTACAGCTTCAAAAAGAGTACTTTAATGGCTTGATGAATCAAATTATAGATTTTAATACTAGTAGAAAGTTCGGCATAACTCTCTCAGACCTAGTTATCGAGACGCCGCACACCTTCTTCTCCTCCAGCGCCGGTTGGGCTGTAGCTCGCCGGCGTCGGACCAATCCACTAAATCTTATTGTTTTGTCTTTTCATTATATGCTTTTACTTTTCAACACCCTCGACCATTTCCTGTCTGGAATTTTCGGTTCATCGGCACATGATTTAAGGCAGATCGGAATTTCCCGGAGAGGATCCACTCCTCTGTGTATGAGTTCGGCTCATACCGGCGCTTCTCCTTCTCCTCTCTCTGCCCATTCGTCTAAGACCACCGCTTCAGATCTTGGAGGTGCAAGTCGAAAAGCCTTTTTGCGAGTCCTTGTTTCACCGACATCTTCAGAGCTTTTTCTTCTGGTGGAGGGGCTTCGAGACGCTGACGGCAAAAATCTCTTGTTAGACTTGTCGTCGTTCCCACTGTCGTACCACATTAAAGAAGAAGCTATTATCTCCAAGGAGTCGCAATTCTTAAGCTCGAAAATGGGATTTATCTCGGAATCTGTCTCGTTATATGCCACAACTCTTGTGGATCTTCTGTCTCGTTGTCTATTGTTAACGTTTATTCCGGCTGACGACAGAGCTCTCTCCGAACGGAAGCTCGCATGGGAGTCTTCGTGCTTGCCTAAGGTTTCCCTGGTAATGGAAAGGGCTCTCTTAAAGTCGTCCTGGTGCCTCTCAGTCTTGGCCACCGAAGATCCCTTTATTGCTGCTATTGTCTGGACAGTATGGTACTTTGAGATGTGGTGTCGAATGCAGCTCTTCCCCTCGACCAGACTCTTCTCAAATATGCAGGATTCCTTTTGTATCATTGATGAGTCTTTTCTGAGCCTTAAGCAACTTAATCTTCGGAGTATCCTGCCCAAGTTACAACTACTATGCCAACAGCCGGTGGTTTATGTTCTTCAAAGCCACAACTCTCACTTCCCTGTTACGTTGTACATGGATTTGAGACTTTCGTGTGAAATATTGATAGAGTGCTTGCAGGGCTTTTTCGGTTGACTAAAGGAAGTACAAGTTGCTTCCCATCGAGCTCCCTTAGCTGGCTCTTGTTCTTCCTCTTTTACCGTGGGCCAATCTTCACTAAGCTCCATTGCATCGGCCGGTAAGAAGATCTTATACCCCAACCCTTTCGAGCTTAATTGCCTCTGTTTTTCAATATCTAAAGTCGATCAAAATCAGTCATCTAGAGGCTTGTGGTATCATGTCCGTCTTGATACGAGTTCATTTGATAATGAGATTGTGAGAAATTATAGTGTTATATGATTATATGATAGATGGCAGTGATGGGTCTTCAAGTTCATATGGTTATGCTAAGAATTTCTCTCTAATGGGTGACTATGCATATGATCGGTTACTGATCACTTGCCGGGTTGAAAGTAAGGTGGCACCCCCATTCTTTGGGCTTCACTGTCAGTCCTTTAACTAACTCATTTGGGTTAGTTAGTCAAATTTCCTCTTGCAAGGGCCAAGAGAGACCAGACGAGAGAATTATTTTGCATTTCTACCTCTCATGGAGAGTGAACTTCTCGGTAAAAATGAAAATTCTGTCTACGCAATCCTTCTTGAGAAGAAGTCCATTTTCTCGGTTTCTCAAGCCGAAGAATTTGGTGTTTGTCCAAACCATTTCGCAATCTGGTGTAAAGTTTGGTTCGCGACCGGAAGATGCATCGACTTTCAATATGAAGTTCGTGGTTGTGGATGGTTTGCAAAAGTCACCTTTCAAGGTAACTTCCCTTTGTTTAGCTAAGGAAGCAAGTACAAACCCTAAGTCTTTCACAATTCTCAAGTTGTTTAACCTCTTTGGTTCTGGCGCTATCGGTTTTACAAGCGCCGTCAAGGTTGTCTATCTATTTTTGCTATGCTTTTTGCTTATTTTGAATGTTTTCGCCTTTGAGCTTATAGCTCGGGATTTATCCGAAACATTTTATCCCTATGTAAACGTTTAATATGGAATGAAGCATTGGTGCACAAAAAAAATGGATTGATGAATCTTCACACCCTGAAGAAATATGAAAATTATTATAGGAAGAGTAGGTGATAGAGTCAATGAAGATGAAGTTTTGAATCGTTTATCAAACGATGAAGCATGTGACAACGTTAGTATCTCTGATGGTTTAGTTCTTAAGCTTCTTCATAGGTTTAAAGATGATTGGAAATCTGCAATTGGTGTATTGAAATGGGCTGAATCTTGTAAAGGTCATAAACATTTTACTGATTCTTATGATTTGACTGTTAATATTCTTGGAAAGGCGAAGAAATGGGATCGAATGAAAGAGTTTGTAGAGAGAATGAGAGTAGTTAAAGTTGTTACATTGAATACAATTTTCTAAGATCATGAGAAGATTTACAAGTGCAGCCGTGCAGGTCAATGGGAAAAAGCTGTTAATGCATTTGATAAGTTAAAGGATTTCGGATTAGAGAAAAATCTTCTAATATTTTCATGATTTATGAATGATTCCCGTGAAGGAATTTGAACAATTTTCTTTAAGTTTGATTTGATCTTTAATGTAATGAATGATTATATAACTAGAATTTCAAGCCTGAGAGTGAAATAAAGTTAAAAGCTAAAGTGGTCGAGGAAAGAAAAGCTAAGAACTACGCAACCTCTGATCATGAGAATGATGAAGATGATGATATAATGTTAAAGACAGAAGATGAAAAGAAGAAGAAAAAGAGAAAGAGAAATTACAAAAATGATCTTCGTTCGAAAAGGAACTTGCAGAATTATATGGTCGATCTTAGTCAGCCATTGAGTTTCTCTGTAAAATGAAGAGCAATCATGTTCAGAACCCTAATTTTAAAACCAAGATTCAATTATGATTAATTGGTTTGGTTTAATATCGATTTTAATTCTAATCACAATTTTAAAACTCCATTACTTAATTTAAAATCGCAATTACCAAAACTAATTAGATAGGGGAAATAAATTAAAATGGATTAGTGGGGGGGGGGGGGGGGGNAATTAATTTGTCCTATAAAATTGAGTAAGAAATAATTTGGACAGTAGAAATTCGAGAGGAAACAATCGTGAACCCTAGAAATATTTTACATTCTTTGATGTTTATGCGGATCAGTCTACACTTAAAATGGTCTAAGCTACTTAATCATGTAAGTAAAGGTTATACTCGTAAGCAGTGTAAAATAAAGATTCCAAAAACGTCTCGTAAGACATCTTCGAGAGAACTTTTAATATTTTAGATAAATTAAAATAAATATTCTATATTAATTAAAAATAGTATACAAAAAGTTATATTTAAACAAAAAGTTAATCATATAACTAACAATCATTAATAATAAAATTCCTAGTTTTCTCTCTAATATCATAGCCGCCGAGAAAAAAAAAGTTGCTTTCTTCGCTTCAGGTCCAATCGCCAGCGACTTACGCAGCGTCGGGATCGGTCCTTTCTCGGCTTTGTAGTTTTTTCCTTTCTCGGCTGTTCCTCGTAGGGTTAGAACTCTGTACGGTTTCCTTCGTCAGATGTGGTCATCGGGAAGCCGAGAGAGCAAGTGGCCGGATCATCCTCTCCTGTCGTCGATGGTTTCTGGAGGACGGAGAAGCGTCTCTGTTTGGCACTGGTTGTTTTATCGTGATGTCTCTGCATTTTAGCATCATTTTTAGGTTTTTTAGTTGTTCATATGTTGCATCTATAGATGTTATTAGCAAGTTTGAAATTTTTAAGAAGTTTTGCATTAGCACTCGCATATACATGCATTTTGGAGATTTTTCAGGAGCTTTCAGCATGTTGTTGCGAATTTGGAGAAGTAAAGGGAAATGCGTGGAACGGAACCAGCTCAAGCGTAGATCAAGTCAAGACTTAACCATACCATCGAGCCAAGATGAAGTTGACTCTGGCTTGACCATAAACATATTACGGCTTGATCCCGTGATCGAGCAAGGCCAACTCTGGCTCGATCCCGCTATCGAGCCAAACCTCATCTCGGCCATCTTTGGCCCGACTCAATCTCGTTACTTTGGCTCGACCATACCATCACAGGACTCGATAACCATCAAGCCACGTGATCGGTTGGCCTTGTCCAGCCTTGTTTCGCCTCGATCGTGCACACCTTGGCCGGCTCGATCCCGCTTGGCTCGACCACTCCGGCTCAATCCAATTTTCTACATGGCTCGATCACGTGCGTTCTTCAACTCGAGCCCAAGCAGGTCTGACCCGACCAACTCGAACCAGGATGGACCTGATCCAAGACCAAACTTAATGATTAGTTTTTGTCTTTTATGCATTATAGGGATTTTCCTAAACACAATAAAAAGCCCTAATCAACTCCATTTGGAAGATAGTCTTTTCTTTTGCCATTATTAGGTTTTGTCTTAGGTTTTCATTTTCTCTCTTTTGTTCTTAGTGTTCTTCATTTTAAAACCCAGATTTCTTTTAAGTTTATGTTAATCTTATATTTTCTTCATTTTCCTGCATAGATTAAGGCTGTGAACTATCTGGTGCATGCTGATTTACGTTTTGAAGCTTTTAATCTCGTTTTTAGTTTGACTATTTCCTCTGTTTATTGTTACTGTTCCATTGATGTTCATATTTTATGGGTTGGTGTTCTTGACGTTTTATATCTTCATTTTAGGCATCTCTGTTCGTTTTTTTCTTCTGCACTAGTTTTAGGGTTTCATAAATTTTGTTCTTTGTTTTTTGACCTTTGATCTAAATGTCTTCCTTAGTAGCTATGTCTTCATGTTTCTCTGATTTTGCATCCAACATGCTTAGTGAGTAGTGACTTCGATTCCTTGAGGATGGGATAGGGTAGTGTTGTTTTCTTGTTTCTCCTAGGTGTCTAAGCTTTATGGTTTAGTCGATCTTTTTCATTTTGCTTAATGCTCATTTCGACCTGACCCGTTGAGATCCGAACTTAAACATTTCAGCACCCAAAAAGTGTTCAATGAAGTGCCTGGTCATGGTGATTTCAGAGATCTGCACATCCTAGCCTGAGGAATTAGATGTTTAGGGTGCTTATTGGCTTAGGTAGATTGGTTCATAGTGCCTATTAGGTATATTTCCGTTAACAGAAGTTAATTCTGGATACCACCTAGTTTGAGGTCATCTGTCAAGGAATTGGATTTGATTGCTTTTGAATCTATTTTCTAGGGATAGCTCTTGTTTGAGGTATGTTAGATACTTAGGGAGTTTGAAGAGGAACACTACCCAATTACCACATCCTTAGGGACCTTGTCTTTGATTGCATCCTTTCACCCATTTTACTTCCTCTGTTTTTGTTCCACCTGCCATTTACCTTTTACTTATGCATGCTTACCCTTGTTTTTTGTTTTAGTTTCATGCATGTTTTGTTTACTTAGGACCTGTTAGTAAACCCCCTCTTTATTGCTTGGCTTGACTTAAAAGAATTATTGCATCCTGATTGTTAGCATCACACCTGACTGGATTGATAACCCATGTAACACCCCGTTTCCGGTCAACCCCCTTTGACCAAAAACCGAGGTTATTAC
>OVBE01009687.1:0-15784 GCA_900406425.1 Iberis pinnata
TAATATAATCGTCTCATACGTGTTCTTATCTATTCATAATTAGATGATGTTGACATTATTTTTCACTCTTCCCATATTAAAGCAATCGTTCTTATTTCTTATACAAATGATAATTTGTTTTTTTGTGTTTGAAAATAGAAACATGAGAAATAAATATGGAGGTAACAATAGATCAAGTAATGAAGACCGTTCAAAAAGTAAAGATAAATCCATTGATGATGCTAATACAACTCGTGGAGGATCTGTAAGTTTAACTAGATTACTATATCTATCTAATACACATCAATATACATATATGTAATTTAACTATTTCTAATATATTATTAATTTAAAAGAATAGTTTATGGTAATTTTTAATTTAATACAGTGGATTTGGAGTTAAAAAAATTATCAAATTTTGCTCGAACTTGTGAACAACGAACTCAAAGCAAAAAATTATGCCATAAGACTACCTAACAATCTCAACAAACGGAGAGTAAAGGAGAAGTTTTACGAAATGACTGGCATAAAAGTCAACTGGAAGCTAGAGATGAAACTAGAGTTGACGACATGTGAAAATTGTGGCAGTATAACATAATATTAACCAAGCTTATAGGTATCTCGGTTATAGATGGAAAGATAACTATGTCCGAATTTTGGTGGAACGACCGAATTGCAGTGAGTATAAAAACACTAATATATAAATTTATTTATTTAATAAAGTAATTTTGATTGATAATTAGTTCTTTTTTAAGGAATTTAGAAAATTTGAAAAATTCGTAGGGGTGTTGCAAAACAAACCTCTTCCTTTCAAAGAATTATTTGATCGAATTTTTGGTGAACATGATCTTGAGCAAGATGATCGTTATTCTCCACATACTCTACGTACACACATCCAAGAAATATTTGAAGAAGAAGAAGAAAGTGATGATGAATCAACAATTGATGGAAAAACAGAAGACAATGGATCTGAATTTCCTTTAGAGTTATCTTCTGATGATGAATTTTCACGAGCCAGTCAAGCAGCTCTCCTTGGTACTAGAGAACTTCACCACCACGGAAAAATAAATTGAATTTGAGTGTTCGAAAGACAACAACTATGGATACAAATTGGAAAAGAACCAACTTTGAAACTCAAGTTCAAATTGGATTTCAGTGTCTCGAAGAATCTCTAACAAGCCTTCTAGATGTCTTACGGCCAAGACATAATTCAAAGGCAACTTTTGGTGATGCTTTAGTTGTGTTGGAGACGTTGACAGTTGAACCTATGGAAAAATTTTGATGGGCAGCAAATAGGTTGCTGATGAATGATGAAGATATTTGTGATGGCCTTATGAAATTAAGGAGTGAAGATAATAAAATTTGATCTCTAAAAAGGCTAACGGGAATTGATAAACACGGTTATCCTTGTGATATAATCAATCTAAGGGATACCAATAGCTTCACAACATCTTCACTTCCATCTACACAAATGGCACGAATAAACACTAACGCTTCTTCAAGTCTTTGTCCGAGATATGAAATGTTTGATTTTGGATCTTACGAGACTACTTTTTCATCTTTGCTTGGAGTTGTGTTACCCAATTCAATTGGGGAACTAGATCTAGCACAAACTAGTTAGCTATTATTCTCTTTTTCTATTTTTAATCATAATGAAATTGAAAGAAATATTGGTGTTATATATTTATTTTGAGTAATAAATAAATCTTATGTCTTAATATATATTTTTAATATATTTGTTAACTCTTATTTTTCAGCTTCTTCGTATTGTTGAATTGTATCTACGTGGAATTGTAAATTTGTCGATGAAGAAATTGCGGAGTTGTTATTGTTGGAAGAGGATGAAATTATAAAGGGAATAATTGTATTGACCCAAGATTGGCTTTTAATTATTCTTGTGACCCTACATTTTTTTATTACCGGAGGTTAGAACATTATCTTCAAATCCGAAAATACCCCTCGGCCATGAACAAACAAAAGTAAAGGAAAAAATTAAACAGAGGAGAGAGAAAAAAATGTTGAGAATATTTACCGAAATGCCACCGTGTGAAATAAATTTTCAATATTTTACATTGCGGATTTGGTTGTGTTGCTGATTTGTTTTTGCATATTTTTTTCTCGCAGATTTGTTTGTGTTGCAGATTTTTTTTCTCGCAGATTTATCTTCACATATTTTTTTGTTTAAGATTGCAAATTTATTTATTGCCTACAGATATTTTGTATTCTCGACCGCAAAATTTTTTCTGTTGCATAGTTGTTTACATTGCAGATTTATTTATTTAACTGCATTTTTTTTGTCGTCGCAGATTTGTTTACATTGCAGATTAATATATTTGCCTGTAGATTTGTTTTTTGTCGTCGCATATTCTTTTTTACATTGCATATTTGTTTATGTAGCAGATTTGATAGTTAGATGATGTCTCTGCATATTAGTGATTTTAAGAAGTCATTTAACATCATTTTAGGGTCTTTTAGTTGTATATATGTTGTATTTATAGGCTTTATTAAGTTTGCAATTTTTAGAAATTTTTGCATTAGCACTTGCATACATATGCATTTTGGAGATTTTTCACGACTTTTAGGAGATTTCAGAACGTTGTTGCGAATTTGGAGAAGGAAAGGAAAATGCGCGGAATGGAACTGACTCAAGTGTAGCTCAAGTCAAAAATTCGACCAAACCCTCACATCGAGCCTCGGCCTTACACCTCGATCGCATCTTCACACCTCGGGCCAGCTACCTCGATCGGTCCTGGCCAAGTCTCACCTCGGTCTCATGCCTCGATCACTTGGTCCCTCACCTCGGTCCCGGCTTGACCTCCTCTCGGCACCTCGATCACCTTGGCCTCGATCATCTCAGCTGCCAGCTCGATTACCATCGAGCCAAGTGATCGAGCCACCTCTACTTCATCTCGATCACACAACTTCACGGCTCGATCGTCCCAGCCACAACCTCGTCCAAGCAGCTCGATCGTCTTTTTTCTTTTGCTTTCGGCTCGATCACCACATCAACATGCGGCTCGATCACAGCTCCTTAATCGCCTCGACCTCTAGCCCGAGCCAAGCAGCTCCGACCCGACCAACTTGATTTCAGGATGGACTAGACCCAAGACCCGTTTAATCTTTGCTTCTTTTTTTATGCGTTTTAGAGCTTTTCTCTGAACACTATAAAATCCATAAAACGCCTCCATTTCGAGAATGTTCCTTTTTTTGCCAATTTTAGCTTTTGTCTTAAGTTTTATTTTCTATCTACTTTGTTCATGGTGTTCTTCATGTTCTAAACCCAGATTTTCATTAAGTTTATGTTTATCTTCTGTTTTCTTCATTTTCATGCTTAGATTAGGGTTGTGAACTATTTGGTGCATGTTGATCTACGTTTTTATGCTTCTAATCTCATTTTTACCTTGATCACTTTCTCTGTTTTTGCTGCTGTTTCATTGTTACTCTTTTTTCTGGGTTAGTTTTCTTGGTGTTCATCATCTTTGACTTTTGATCTTCATGTCTTCCTTAGTAGCTATTCTTTCATGTTTTACCGATTTCGCACCAAACATGCGTATTGAGTAGTTACCTTAGGTTCCTAAGGATGGGGTAGACTAGTGTTGATGTTTTGTTCTTCCTAAGTGCCTAAGTTGATTTGCATCTAGATCCCTTTTGTTTTATTGCTCTTCATGCTGATTTCTTTCTGATCAACTGAAATATGATTTTAGGCATTTAAGCACTCAGAAGGTGTTCAATAAAATGTTTGAACATGGTGATTTCAGAGATTTGCACATCCTATCCTAAGAGATTAAATGTTTAGGGTGCTTATTGGCTTTAGTAAATTGGTTCCTCATGCCTGCTAAGTAGTGTACCGTTAAGGAGAGTTAGGTCTGGTGATTGCTTGACTTGAAACCATTTACCAAGACATTGGACTCGGTTGCATATGAATTTGCTGTCTAGGGGTTAGTTCATTGTTTAAGGTATGTTAGGTGCTTAGGTAGTTCAGGAAGGATCTCTAGTCAATTACCCTTGTCCTCAGGAACTGCTTCCCACTTGATTAGTATATACCAATTCATTTTAGTACTTGTTTCCTGTCTCCTGTTTTAGTTTTCTGCATGTTTTGTTTGTTTAGGAACTGTTAGTAAAACCTCCATCTTTTATTTCAGCTTGAATTAATAGTTCCATTCACATCATGAATGCTAGCATCACACCCATTTGGATTGACACCTTATCTATGCTACAATGACACGATAATGTTGTGTGGATAGGGAATTGATCACACAAACACGTCAAAAGCGTGTTATTAGATTGCAGATTTTTTTTTGTCGTCGCAGATTTATCAGAAAACAAAATTGCCAGAATAACCCCTTTGGCCGCAACTTTATTTTAAATCTGCAATGGGCGCAGTTTAAATCTGCAATGGTTACCCTTTTTTACTCATATGACCCTCATGTTACCGCATAGTTGTTTCTATAATGCAGTTTTATGTGTTACTCATTTAAAGATAAAAAACAAACATAACATAAACTAGATGATGTTCTTGATTCACAATTGTAGCATAATGGACGCATAATTAAGCAAGCAAATACACAGTCACTTGAATAGGTAGACCACAACAAAAGCTACAAGCACATCAACCATAACAATAGAAACCATCTTCATCTTCATTTTCAACGCAACTATTTCAGTTGTAGTCTTCAGTACCTGGTCTTGCAGAGATGCCAATTGTTCCATATTATTCACCTCTGCTACAAGAGCTAAGTCAGACTGTTCGGAAACATTTCTCGTTGTTTAATCCAATTCTTCCATGACTGCGACATCCCACCACTTCCAGACGTGGTACCCACCATCCTAAGACATAATGTATTATTAGCATAGCATCATAGAAGAATTTTATAATACTGTATAATACTTATACAATTTCTCCGAACTGCATAATATTGTATTAGCCATTATTCGAAGTTAACAACCATTCACGCTGAGGATTGAATTAAGAATTACACTCACATTTTGATTAGGAGATGTGTTGAACAATCTTCCTTGATTCGGTAAACGATTGGTGCTTTCGATGATAAAATCCTCACCACAGTAACACACCACCAGTGTCCCATATTCGGAAGGGTTTGTACCATAGTGTATTGCATTGGGATGAGGACGACTAGTGACCTCTACTTTGTCGTTCGAGTTAGGACCGAAACTAGGTGCATCTTGTTCATCGCTAATGCTGTAGCTATACCTCCCCATGTTTAGAATCGATGAAGAATCCGAAGATAAAAAATCAGAGATTGTGCCCCGAATCGATGAGAAACCCTAAATGATTCGATTTGGATTTTGATTTTCTAAAAAAAGGAAAATTTGGGAGAAATTTAAAATTAAATAGAACGGCATCTTATTGAGTTGCAGTTCCGATATTGAAACACCAATTTTCAATTACAAATAAAATCGAAAATATCAATATAAATCGGCAAAACAACTATAAATCTACAATACAAAAATATATCTGCAATGTAACGAAAAGCTACAACACAATAATAAATATGCAATGTAAATTAAATAAATTATGCAACACAACAGTAAATCTGCAACATAAAAAGAGAACAAATATGAAAAATTTGACTAGTGTTTTGATTATACTATTAACTTCCAACCATCCACATTTATACGCTCTACCATTTTTAATAAATACCTTCACATTCCTATACTTAAATAACCATAATAAATAGGTGTAACACTACTCGAAACAAGTCTAATTTACACGAAACAACTCCAAGTTTAGGCACCTGTTCAAAACTTCTCAGTGTCTATAAATTTCTCTGTGAAACTTATGTAAATTTTCATTTTACGTCTTCTTAAAATTATCTAACTTTAAAGAAAATGATGTTATTGTCTAATTCATCGTTCTCTCATATATCTTAGTATTATTTTTTAGTAAAGATTTTTTTATGTTGTTTGACTACGTCTGATTTTGCGTCTTGTAAGCAATCATGAACAAGGGAAAGCAAGTGAATATGGACAACGATGACAAGGTGAAGCATGCAAGGGAAATTCAGAAACTTCATAACCATTACAAGTCGATCATGGTTATGTTAAACCAGCAAATCAAGGATAAGGAGGAGGCTATGGAAGCAACAGTTAAATATGAGAGGAGAAAAGCCAAAGTTTGTCTCTTACAGAAGCAAATTTCGGCTGAAATGTTTGATATCGGTTCAGAGTGGGTGAGGCTTTCAGCACGAGAGGTATTTCAAAAGAAACAATGGGAGGATATTGAAATACTGCATGTCGGTTTTGAGAAGATGGGATGCAGTTTCAGGGAATTCAGAGGACCTTTTGGTGATGAACCATGTTATTAAGTTTATGATGAACAATATCTTTGTTATGTTTTTCCTTGAAATTATGTTATAAGATTGTATGAATCTTATGTAATCTCCAAATCACTTTGTTTACCTTATTTGGTTTTTCAAAACAAATCTGCGAACAATAACGACAATACTAAAACAAATCTGCAATACAAAAGTAAACCAGCAGTAGGACAAAAATAAATCTGCATTAGAAAAATGAAATCTGCAATGTCCCTAAATTTAAATATGCAAATCAAAATAAATATGCAAAACAATATAAATCTGCAACACAACACAAATTCTGTAATACGGCGTCATTTTAAAGTTTAGTGTTCGCCCTACAAAAATCTAAAATTGTCGTACAACTTCATCCTCGAAATCTAGAATCACATGTCTTTAAATTTTTTCCTTTAGAATCCTTAATTGAAGAGTGAGTGGAAATGGAGAATGTTCAATTAATTCTCGTTTGTGGGAAGTGGACGGATGGTAATGGTAGGAAATTATTTTCATCGAAAGCGATCGAGGTTCTCGATCTGTATCAGCAAAAGAGAAGATGAAATACGAGGAATTTGTGGATTTGATAGTCGAAGACTACCAGATCAACAGGAGCCGATACAATATGGATTTAAGCTACATGTTTCCGTAGAAGGTTTTGATCTCCTTACCTACGGATCAACCTCCTGTGTATGTAACGAATACTAGACAATTGAGAAATTTTTTATGTCAGTCAAACAATAAATCCGTTCGGCTCTGTGTTGGGATCAAACAAAAGAGTTCACCATAATTGAAGGGTGGAGCTATGGAGGAACATGAAATGAAACTTCCGGCAGATGAGAAAGCTATTTTAGAGGATATAGAAGAAGACATTGGAGAGGAAGAGGATGAGTTAAGATTTTATTATTGCGATGATACAGACGGGACAGACTCTGATGATGATAATTTTGTAGAGTACGGAGTAGATGATGAAGACGTGAAAGAGGAGGAGAAGCCAAAGATGATATGTGAGTCATCCGTGTAGATCAGTGAGGGTAATCATCATGAGCACTTATAAACTCTCGATAGTGCCTCTTTAAAAATACGTGTAGGTGATTGTTATGACACAAGAGATAAATTGGTGGAAAGGTTGAAAATAATGACCGTCATTGAGAGGTTTCGATTACAAGGTTTACAAATGTAACTAAACCTTTTAAGTGTTAAGTGTTAGGTACGCGGTTGTGCGTGGAAGCTCCGAGCTACACCAATAGATGATTGGCCAAGATTTCATGTGAGAACTTACACTTCAAAACATACATGTTCAGTCACCGAGAGGTCGTCGAGTTCACGACAGGAAAGTTATCAAATATTTGCAATTTCGTACAAGGAATATATTGGTGGTGTAGGTCCTATTGTGATGCCTATGCACGTTGTGAATACTTTGAATAAAAGATATAACATTAAGGTTAAGGAAAATGAGGATTTTTCTATAGTTACAGTTTATTTATGTTTCATTGCAGTTTTGTTCTGCTTCATAGCAGTTTTTTCTGTATGATTTTTTTCTTTTTCATTGCAATTTTTTCTGTTTCATTGAAGTTTAATCTGTTTTATTGCAGTTTTTTTGTTTCATTGCGGTTTTTTCTATTTCATTGCAGTGTTTTTCTGTTTCTCTGCATTTTTGTTCATAGCACATACTTACTTGTTATAAGTTGTAGGTTGAATATTGAAAGACGTACAGAACACTAAGGCATGCCAGGGATTTGGTGACGGGCACTCATGAGGAAGGTTAAGCGTCACACCCACTTATTTGTACATGATTAAGAGAGTCAACCCGGGGACACACGCAATTTATTCTGTTGATGAAGATGAAAGGTTCAGTTATGTGTTCCTCTCATTTAGTGCAAATATCAATGAATTTCCATTTCTTAGGAAAGTTTTCGTTGTTGATGGGACTTGCTTGCAAGAAAAGTATAAGGGAACACTACTTACCGGAACAACACAAGACGAGAATTTCCAAATATTTCACGTGGAGTTTGGAATTATTGATATGGAATACAATGGAAATTTTTTCTGCAAAGAACCAATGAATCAAGACAGAGGCAAATGATGGCACATAATTCAACAACAAATTTATGAACATCAAAACTCAAGTCAAATGTTTATAAGGATGATTCCAATAGAATTTACATGTTTGTGTGAGATATTAAAACATAATTATAGCTTACAAGACACACAAAATATTGTCGTTGTTGACGAGAGTGTTGCTATTTTCATCATATGTGGACAAAATGACACTCAAGGTGATCTTGGTCTAAGATTTGAGCATGCGCAAGAGACGATTGTCAGAAGTTTCATGAAGTACTTGCAACAATGAAACAAATGGCGGGAGATTATATACGACCAAGGACACCACATGAAATGGAATATCTATCAATTCAACTACAAGGAGATAAGCGATATTGGCCATATTCTCATGGTTTTGGGGGGTGGGGGCACTAGATGGAACGCATGTGCCTGTTATAGTGACTCCATACGAGAATCTCTTTGTTTTATTAATAGAAAAGGGAATATGAGCCTCAACGAATTGGTTATGTGCGATCTAGATATGCATTTCACATAATGTTGCTGGTTTAGTTGGATCAGCTCATGATGTAAGTGTGTTGTGAACTGCTATTCGAGATGATCCTATGTTTCCAAAGCCTCCATAGGGTAAATATTACCTTGTAGATTCTGGATATGCTAACAGACCTGGATACTTATCTTCTTATAGGAAACAAATTAACATGGGCACGAGATATCATGTACAAGAATTTATGAACGGTAAGCCACCAAAAAACAGCAAAGAAATGTTTTAACATATGGCATGCATCACTTCGCTCAGTTATAGAATGGACATTTGGGGTGTGGAAGAAAAAATGGAGGGTTTTGAATGAATTTCTAAGATACAACATCGCAGTGCAAAGACGTATCATATTTGCTACAACAAGGACTTCATAATTTTATTCGCATGAACAATAGTAAAGATAAATATTTTGATAAAGCTGAATTAAGCAGAGAATTACATGGACAATGTGATATCAGTGATGCTGCAACTGATGATCAAAGTGTTGGTGTAGAAGGAAAAATAGAAGCGGAAAATGATATGAGAATTATTCGTGATCAAATAGCTGAACAAATGTGGTCTACATATCAATGTGGACATTGTCGTCAATGTTAAATTTCATTTTTTATATTTTTCTAGTAGTTAATTCTTTAAATAAAATTTAGCACATAATAGTTTATTTATTTTTATCACATATATTTGAATTTAAATTTAAATATTCGATATTTATCATTTATTATATTGTAAAAACAATTTTAATATTAATTTATCTATGTTCCTCTAGATTATCATTCATATTTACAAATTTTCTTTTCCTCTCGTTCATTTTTTCCTCCTGCGACAAGTATTCTACTTTCTTTTTTCCTCTCCTCTTTATTTCACTCATTCCACTAGTTCCTCCCAATTACCACCATTTGCAACTAATGTGTTTTTTTCCATCTGGTAGAACAAAGATACATCGGAAAAAAACTAAGTCCAAGTGGAAAGATGCGGCAAGGGAACTAAAACCCGACAAAAAATTAATTTTCTAAAAATAAATAGCAATTAATGACAAATTAATAACTTTTTCCAAATGAATCCTCTTTCCTATTTGAAACAGAAGTGGAAGAAGGATTAAGAGTGAATGTGTAAAAGTTACCGAACAAAGCTAGTAGGATGTGAAGGTCAAAGCAAAATATCGGATAAGTGAAACACGAATAGAACTTTTTCTATAACGAATCATATACTACTTCACAAATAAACCTCATATTTTGAACCAACAAAAAAGAACCAGGTGAGTTGTTTTTTGTATAATGGATAAAGAATTTATTGAGAGCTCGATCCTAATAAAATACACTTTTGAATAGTTTTGGCATCTTGATCTAGTAGTCCTTGGATCATGATCATGTCCAACCTACTTGTGGAAACTCTTTTAGCGTAATATTTTCTTAATTTATATGTGAGTAGAGAGTCTTTGATCCATATAGAAGCTTTTGAAGTCAACTTCCCTTGCTAGTTTGACAGATTATAGCCGTTGAAGGTGATTGATGCGAAATTGTTGAATATGGTAAGTTTCAAGGTGGACTTGGTCATCTTTGGTTTTTGGGTGAATATGAACATGTTCCTAGGTTTAATAGACCCCTTTTGATGTATATGATTTTCTCTTTAAAGTTTCAAAAATCATATCTCTTGAATTATTGTACTTTCTTTATTTTGTCTCATATTGACCCTGACTAGGAATTTGGATGGTCCGTTCGGTTGGGTCGTGGACAAGGTCAGATCTCTGGCATTCTAACTAAACCTTTGTAGGTTGAATTTGGGTTGGCCAAACTGCTCGATAACCATTGGGAATTCCATTTGATATTACTCGGTTTTAACACTTTCTAGTGAGCATTTATGTTTGATATTAAGCGTTATCCGAGTGTTTTCTTTGAAATTTGGTATCTTTTACATGTTTCTAGGTGTTTGGATCTTTATAAAACAAAAGATGGATTTATGCACAAAATGGATGCAAATTTACATATGCAGTTGTAAAGTCCAGCAGAAGGGTCAAAAGTTTGCCAATGTTTGAAGATGTTCCCATGGATGGATTTAGCAAAACTTTAACACATGATAGACACGTGAGTTAGCTTTCATATGAGAGTGGTTTGGAGTCAAATCATTGTTGTAATCAAGAGTTATGGAAATTTTACTGACTACTTGTCATGTTATCTCGCAGTAGAAGCATGTAATGAGCTGGCTTAGATGAATTGATAGTTTGATTGACTCGGGATTTAGAGTAGAATGCATGTTGTTAGTTATGTAGTGGTAAACAGACTACTTGCGGTGGTTGTGTAGGATTAGTGTCTTTAGTTTTTCATACTTGAATTTGGGGTTTCTGAGATTCTGTGAATTCTTGTGTGGTCCTTTTCAAACATTATCTCTGGATATAATGATATCACTCGATTTTTTATGTTTTTAGTGGGTATTTATACTTGTTATTTGGTATCATCCGAATGTTTTGACAAATGCAGAAGCAGAGTTCAGCATAAGAGCCAAAGGTTAGTCAACATTTTAAGATGTTACCATGGATGGATTGAGCTGAGATTCTGACTCAAACTGGCCACGTGAGTTATCTTTCATATGAAAGTGACTTGAGGTCAATCCATTGATGAAATGAAAATTTATGGCAATTTTACTGAAGACTGGTCAAGCTGTCTCGCAGAAGAAACATATGCAGCACGTGTGGAAGTAGATCGATCGATCTCTATGGAGATCAATCGGTCCAGAAGCTCATTAGACTTACATAAATTTGGATCGAACAATCCTACCTTAGATCGATCAATCCATGAAGAAGAACAACGTCGGATCGATCGATCCCCACTTGGATCGATCGATCTATATGCTCGACTAACTTGAAGATTTCCAAAAAGACGTTTTCGTCCTCAAGACTTATCATTAGTTTTCCTTGTTGGGTTTTATTCTCTTTTTATTTTTGAAATCTATATAAGCCTTAGGCTTAGGTTTTTATTAAAGACACATATTACAATTCACAATTCATTACTTTTTCTTTCGAGAGCTTTTTTTAGAGAGACGAATCATGGCACATGTATTTTGGAGAAGAATTCTGAACTCTCTTATTTTATTGAATTTGGTTTTTGAATATGCTTTCTTTATATGTGATTGTTGATTTCTTAGCTATGTATGAGTAGTCCCCTTGTTAGGTTTTAGGGGATTTCCCAGGAAAAAAAGGTTTTGATAGTTAGGGTTTCACGTTAATGGATTCAATTTGTTAGGTTCTTAGTCTAGATTTTTTATCAATGCTTGAATTAGTCTGATCACCTAGTTCATGATTTTAGGTTAATAAGTACAAAGGGATTTGGTTTATTTAATCTGACATAATCTAGATGAATATGTGTCTCTGCTTGCGGGAGTATTGTCTTTGATACTTATGAACATATCGACTCTGTAATTACTGCATGATTTAATTGTCTTAATTTAGAGATCTAAAACTTCGGGAGAAGGTTAGTCTTTATTTCTTAGCAATTCTATCATAGGGATCTAATACTTCGGGAGGAGATTAGTCTATTGTCGTCTTTTGAGTTGGGAACTATTTTGAATACCTGTGGAATTTCCCTATTGCCTAGCGTTTTAGTTTATTGATTTACATTCGTTTTTAATTATCGCTTTCTATTTTCAATCGTACGAAAACAATCTTTCTTTTATTTCTGTCTTAACTAGAATCGACTTTAGAACTGAGAGTCGCACTTTTGGTCCTTGTGGGATTCGACCATTTACTATACTATAGTGATATGTTCTCTGCAGTGTAGTTTTAGGAATTAAAACCTGAACCTATCAGATTTTTGGCGTCGTTGCAGGGGACCAATTGTGCCTTTTAAGTTTACTTAGAGTCTAGTCTAGGATTTTTTTTTTTTTGGTACTAATCTCGTTCTTTCTTCTTGTTTTGTTTTGAAGGTGCATGGCCAGAAGATCTAAAAAATCATCAAAATTGCTCAACCTCGCTAACGAAGAACTCGTAAGACTAGAATGTTCAAATCGGAAATCTCGAAGAAACGCTAGTTCATCCACAACAATTTTTGAAAACGTTATTCAGAATCCGATCATTCCCGTTGTACAAAATGTCCAGAACCCTTCTGGATTGGAACATATTCAACAGTTGGCGCTCAACCAACAAGGAGGAAACGGCAATCAAGTGCTGCCGGGACATCAAGAAGGAAACGCAAACCAATGAGCTGGAAACGCCAATCAAGGTGGCGGTAATGGTGAGCAAGATCCGCCAAAATTGATTCAAAACTGTCTACCTCTCCAAAACAGGGTACTAGTTGGCGATTTCAACAACCCTGAAGCTTTCCTAGTCAATAGGAATTCTTTTCACCCTCACCAGCCTCAAAGACAAGACTACCAATTCTCATTTCAGCTCATCCAGTTGCTAAGGAAAAACCAGTTTCATGGTTTGTCTACTGAGCATCCTATGGACCATATCGACAGTTTTGAAGACCTTTGCAGCACAACTCAGCTCAATGGAGTCTCTAAAGACTTCATGCATTGTAAGCTCTTCAATCACTCTCTGGCTGATAGAGCTCTCATATGGCTTAAGTCGTTGCTCGCTAACTCCATAGAGACTTGGGATGAGTGTAAAGCCAAGTTTCTAAATCACTTTTACACCTCCACCATAACTAATAATCTGAGAAGCAACATTTCTCTGTTTCAGCAAGGACCGGTGGAATCCTTTTATGAAGCATGGGACAAGTTTAAAGAGTACCTTTGGGATTGTCCCCGTCATGGATTTTCTTAGTTGAACCTCCTGAACACTTTTTATAGAGGCGTCGATTAGAAGTATCAACTCTCTCTCTCTCGATACAGCCAACAATGGCGATTTCATGACTAAACCCGTGAATGAAGCCTATAAGCTGATTGACAACCTTGCTGCTAGCAACAGCAACCACTTTCTTGACTATGATCGAAGTGTACGGTCATCTAGTTCAGATTCTTCTGAACTTGCAGAGGTAAAAGAGCTTCTTGCTCAGTTTCTCAAGAAACAAAATGAGAAGCATGTCAGTTTTGCTGAGGATGTAGAGAAGGTTGAGGCTGATTGCTTTGCCATCAATGGACATGAGAACATAGAAAAGGTTAGTTATATCAATAGCCAAGGTCAAAGAGTCTACAATCAAGGCTACAATCCAGGCTACAACAAAGGTAATCTCTCTTGGAGGAGTACAAATGTTGCAAATCCTCAAGATCAATTATATCCTCCCCAACAAAATACCTTGTACAAAAGGCTGGACAATCATTTGGGCAGAAATCAGGTGGTTTTCAACAAGCCTCTCAGCCTGGTTTCCAACAAGTAGTTCAACCTTAAGTTCAACAAGAAAACAAGATGAAGTTAATGCTGAAGTAGATCTTGGAAAGTCAACAACAAGCTGAGAAGAACATGAATGTGAAGTTGGATAGCATGTATAACGACTTGGACAACAAATTTGAATCGTTATATACTCATGTGAAAAAGCTGGATGTACAAGTAGCTCAAACTTTTGAAGCAGTTAAGAGAAAAGTTGGTGTCTTACCTGCAAAGGTTGAAGACAATCCTAAGGGATATTGCAAGGCAATAAACTCGAATTCTGGTGAAAAGAAAGATGAGTCTGAAAAATTTGCTGATTTTGGAATTTTCAGAAGTGATTCAGAGGTAGAGATCGATCGATCCACTGAGGGATCTATCGATCCAAAAACACGTAAAGTTCCAGAGACTCTCGATCGATCGATCCGTTTGAAACAGGAGCTTCCGGAAAAAGAGATCGATCGATCCAGCCAACATCGATCGATCCAGCCAGGATCGATCGATCCATCAGATCGATCGATCCACTCATGGATCGATGATACACATCTACAGCATGCATCATTTTCAAAACAACTTGCAAAAGTACAGGTCTCAAGCCCGAATAAACCTCAGACACCTAATGAAGAACATATGTACTATGACAAGGTCTCTCAACGATTTCTTCCACTCAAAAGACTCCATAAGTTAGAAGATCCAGGTGAATACATGATTCCAATCAAGGTTAAAGGAGTTATCTTCAAGGAATCACTTTGTGACACTAGTGCTAATGTCAACGTCATGTATAGAATGGTCGCTGAGAAGCTAGGACTAAAAGATATCAGACCATCAGGGATGTCTTTTGCATTGGCTAACAAATATGTTGTATCTTCATGTGGTTTTTTTTTTCTGATGTGATGGTACAAGTGAGGGATTGCATAGTTCCTGTCGATTTACATGTCTTTGACACAAATGGAAATTCAGAAGGCTCACTAGTTCTGGGGAGACCTTTCCTAGCATCTGTAGGAGCTATGATGCATATGTCAAATAAGCGTATTTATCTCACGAATATCATGAAGACGTAATATTATCCAGTAGTACCTTACATCCCTACATCAAGGATCATCATGATCAGAGAAGTGAAAGCGGCGCAGACTTCTCTACCCAAATATGAAGATTCTGATGTCAAAGTCTTGCACAAGGAATCTCAAGTTCCAATCAATGGTTCAACCCCAAGAGTCAAGAAAAGGGGTAAGATAAACTTGAAGAATATCAATGAGGATACTGATTTGGGTTTGACTAATCAGGGAAAGATTAAAGGTGCTCCAGAACTAGCTTCAAAGGACAACAACAACGATGTAGGGAATTTGAAAGAGGTCAAAAAGAACACTCATATGACTTTGATTCCTAAGTCATTAAGCGAAGAAAGGGTCGAAATAGTAAGGATTTTCCATAACCGTTCTCTAAGGTTAAGATTCCCTTAGCTCAAGATCTTAAGGAAAAAGGAACGGATTTCAAAAAGGCGGCAATGAGTAAAGTGCTGAAGTTGCAGATCTCGAAGGTGGATGGTGATAGTAGGAATTTTCTCTCTAAAGTGATAGTAGGTATTTTAAGGGTGAGATTGGT
>OVBE01009688.1:0-11007 GCA_900406425.1 Iberis pinnata
TAATTATTAGGTTCTTAGTCTAGACTTATTATTAATGCATGAATTAGAGTAGCTAACAAGTTCATTGATATTAGATTGATAAACTCAAAGAGATTTGGTTTAGGAGTTGGATCTAGTCTAGATGAATGAGTGTTCTTGCTTGCGAGAGTATTGTCTTGAATGCTTGTGAANAATTATTTAAAAGACGGCGAGAGTTTGTCTCTGATAATTTGAGCATAGGGTTTAGTACTCCGAGAGGAGATTATTCCATCTTTGTCTTTCATGTTGAGAACTATTATCAAATAAAATCCCTGAATGATAAATTGACTTTCAATCCTGACTACCTATGGTTTCCCTGATGCCTGACGCTTTTATTTCATAGTTTAAACCGTTTTCTATTTATCATTTTTGATTCGCTACAAACAACCTTAATTATTTCCGCTTTAACTTTATTTGAAACTGAAACTGAAACTGAAACGTGTACTTATGGTATATGTGGATTCGATACCCTATACTTTGCTACATTGAACTGTGCTCTGCAGTAATAGTTTAGGATTAAATTATAGACCTATCAGGATACGCCAAGACGACCCACGAATAACATCTGATACGGTGGCTTGTCGAGGAACGCTAAGTTCTCTAAAACCTATTTCACATGTAAAAACATGCAACGGTCCAACAGGTGACCAATTATCAAACCAAAAGAAGTCGTGTGACCATTGTTCACATGAGTCTTGATAAAAGTTTCTTCCAGTGGCCAGAGCTTTATGAGTTTATGCCAAATCCAGAAGCCTTGGGAGTTGGTCGGGGTGTCCCAGAAGGTAGCATGACGTAGAAGGTAGTGTCTAGTCCATGATGTCCAGAGAGAAGCAGTGTTGGTATGTAGCCTCCAGATCAGAGATAAAGAGATAACCGTAAATGTATCTTCAAAGCGACGAATACCGAGACCACCTGCGATTTTGGACGACAAATATCATTCCAACTTATCTTGGCACCAGAAGAGGTTAAGGGAGAGCCCGTCCAAAGAAAGTTACTACAAAGGCTATTTAGAACGTGAAGACATCTCTTTGGAAGGGGAATGCTGATTGCCAGAAGTTGATTGTAGTAGTTATTATTGATTGGATTAATTGCAACCGAACTGCATAAGATAAAAGTTTAGAGGACCAAGAATTTAACCGAGAGCGAATACGGTCCACCAACGGGGCGTAATCAGCCGCAGTACGACACTTTGTTGTTAGAGGAAAACCGAGATAGCAGATCAGTAACGACTCGCATACGATGTTATGTGCAGCCAGTTCTTGTAACAATGCTTGAAGAGGCTCAGGTGGAACAAAAGCCAAAGATTACCGAAAGTATTTAATACTTGCAGGATGCCCTGGATTAAGTGCTTGGATCCGTCTGTAAATACTATGATATCATCGGCAAAACCTAGGTGAGTGAGGCCCGGATCTCGGCATTGGGGATGGTAAAAAAAAGTCTTGAAGCTGCAGCTGCATTTAACACCTTAGAAAAGACATTGTTAGCAATTACAAACATATAAGGGGAATGAGTACAACCTTGTCGAAGACCGCGAGAGCTAGGAAAGTAACCCACAGACTCGCCATTGACTGACACTGAGAAGGTCGCAGTGGTGATACATAGCCTTATCGAGTTAATGAAAATCGTCGGAAGATTGATGGCTTGGAGGATGGACAGGAGAAAGTCCCATTGGACTGCATCGAAAGCTTTTGAAATGTCTAGATTCAACGTGCATCTTGGCAAAATTCTAGACCTGTGGTAGTCTTTTACTAAATTTGTGGCTAGTAAAACATTCTCCAGAAGGAGATGATCCTTCACGAAAGCACTCTGATTGGACTCGATAAAATCTGGAAGCAAAGTCTTTAAACGATTAGCTATGATTTTAGAAATGACCTTGTAAACAATGTTGCAGCACGAAATAAGCCTGTAATATTTCATCGTTAGTGGGTTATCCCTTTTCGGAATGAGAGCTATTAAAGTGGCATTGACTCCATGTGGGATGAAACCATGTTCGAAGAATGATTGAACAGCCGTGATAAAGTCCAGACCAACAATCAACCATGTTGCTTTGAAAAACTCCATTGTGTAACCGTCCAGGCCCAGTGCTTTGTTTGAAGGCATTGAAAAAAGGGTGTCTTGAATCTCGTTGGCAAGAATTGGGCTTGTCAAATGGTCACCTACATTCAAAGAGCAACGGTAAGTGAGTAGTGATTCAAGTAAAAGTGGATTTAAAGAAGATTGGGAATCAGATTGTTGAAGAAATGTCTTGAAGTATCGGACGACTTCATCTTTGATTTTCGTGAGATCGGTAGTAACAAGTCCCGAAGGAAGGACTAAACGGCCAATGGTATTGCGGTTGGTGCGAGTGGCAACGATCCGATGGAAAAACACAATATTGTGATCACCATTACGTAACCAGGTAATTTGAGACTTTTGCTAAAATAAACGCTCCTCTTCATTAGCCAGTTGCGACCATGACTTTGATGTCGCTGCCTCGGTTATGTGGTTTAGTGCGGAAGGATCGGTAAGAGATTGAAGCTGGCAATAAAACATGTGGTCATAGGCAGCCTTCGTACATGTCGATATGTCATTATATTCTGAGTGATTTATGCTTTAGAGAGAGTACTTGAGCCGCTTGAGTTTAAGGTGAAAGAACCGTAACGCGAGACGTGAATAGACTAGAGGGGGATTCACCAACCAAGAATCACGAACTACCTGTAAGAAAGAATGATGGGCAGTTAGAAATTTATTGAATTTAAACGGTTTCCGAGTAGTTGGTAAATTCATTGTGAGATGGATAACGCATCGAGCATGGTCGGAGACACCATTCGCCTCAAACGCAGCGAAAGAGCGCGAAAAGGTGTGAACCCAAGAATCATTTACAAGGTTGCGATCAAGTTTTTTTGCTATTGGGTCCGTGATGACTATGAATTTTCATGGATTTTACATATCATTTAGCATCAATTCTGAGGTTTTTAGGCGTGCATACATCACATTTATAGTTGATTTTAGTAAGTTTGTGATTTTTAGGACTTTTGTATTATAATTTGTATATGCACGCATTTTGGAGATTTTTCAGGATTTTCAGAAGTTTTCAGGAAGATTTTGTGAGAATTCAGAAAAACAGCATTTAACATGGAATGGACTGGATCTATCTCAGCACTAAACCTGGATCTATCTCAAGACCAAAACTGGATCTATCTCAGCACCAAACCTAGATCTATCTCAAAACCAACACTAGATCTATCTCAGCACCAAACCTGGATCTATCTCATGACCAAAACTGGATCTATCTCAGCACCAAACCTGGATCTATCTCAGGACCTAAACTGAATCTATCTCATGACCAAAACTGGATCTATCTAAGCACCAAACCTGGATCTATCTCAGGACCAAAACTGGATATATCTTAGCTTCTACTTGGATCGATCTCGTGGCCTCATTTGGATCGATCTGAAATCGATCTCACTAGCTCAGACCGATCCCATCTCATCATGGGTCAATCTCCGAGTTGACCTCGACCACGGATCAATCTCCACCCTCACCTCAGATTGACCTCTCTCTCTCTCTCTCTCTCTCTCTCTCTCTCTCTCTCTCTCTCTCTCAAGTAAACTTGTGAAGTCTCAGACGAATCAAAGGAAGTGCATGAAATGGGAGCTGAACTAAGTTTGGATATATCACAACCTAAAGATTGGAACGACCTCTCTTAGCAGCATGATGCCTGGATCCATCCCAGCACCTTGCCTGGATCGATCTCATGTACTTAACTTCAGGACTGTTCCCACTCTCAAACGCGTCTCAAGTTGGATCGATTTTGATGCTTACTTCCAAGGTCTCAACACTTTAGATCGATCACGCATAAGCTCAAGCTCCAAACCGACTAACTCAATTCCGGATAGCACCTGAACCAAGACCCAAGACAATGATTAGCTTTTGTCTCTAGTGCAAATTAGGGCTTTTCTCAAAACACTATAAAAGCCCTAATTCGCCTTCTTTTGAAAAAGCTTAATTTTTTCTTTCCTTTTTAGGTTTTAGTCTTAGGTATTCATTTTTTTGTTGTTTTTCATGTTCTTGGTGTAAAAACCAGATTTCTTTTAAGTTTCAAGTTAATCTTCTGTTTTCCCTTTACTTTATTTCTTAGCTTTAGGTTGCTGGTTAGTTGGTGCTTGTTGATTTTTGTTTTAAGCTTTTAATCTCTTATTTTAAGTTTGTTCTTCATCTTTGTTTTACTGTTTCATTTTTGTTCTTAGTTTCTGGGTTTGTGTTCTTGCTGTTCTTCATAGCTTCTCCCTAGATCTGCATGTTTAGCTTTGAAGTCTTGGTTTCTGTTTTCTCTGTTTTCGTTTCCATGAGTAGTGAGTAGTCCATCAAGTTCCTGAGGATGGTGTAGACTAGGGTTGTTTTCATGATTCCACCTTAGTACCTAAGTTGTCTGTCCTTAAATCCCTTATGTTACACCTGCTCGTAATGCTGATTTGTATTTCATCCTGGGAAGGACTGAAAACCCGCCTTTAGGCTCTTCAACACCTGACGGTGATTCATTGAAGATATCCGGAACTAGGTGATTTTAGAGATTCGTTTCCCCTTCTAAGGGATTAGTTGTTTGGGAAGCTTATTGACTATAGTAGATTGTTGTTCATGCATGCTTAGTAGTTACTATCTATAATGGGAGTTAAGTCTGTGATTGCTTGCTTGAAACTGATTGCCAAGGGATTGAAATTGGTTGCTTATGTTGCTACTGTCTAGGGGTTAGCTCATTGTATGAGGTATGTTAGGTACTTAGGTAGTTCAGGATAATTACTTAGTCAATTACCCTTGTCATCAGGAACTGCTTCACATTTGTTACATCTTTCTCTCTCCTTGCTTTTTCTATGTTTTTGCATCTTAGTCTTTTATGCTTCTTCTTTATGTTTGTGCACTTTACTTCCAGCATGCTCACTGCACTTAGGACCTTTGAGCAAAACCACCCTTTTTAATGCTTAGCTTGACTTTAAAGCATCCATTACATTCCAGATTGTTAATGCCCTCCCATGTGGATGGATAACCCATCTATACTTCAATGATGGGTAATTGATACCCTTTAGGACCAAAAAATCCTACTATCAATTTGGCGCCGTTGCCGATTGGGTGTTGTCTACTACATTCTGGATTTTGGATCTTTTGAGATCAAGTTCCTTTCTTTTACTTTACTGATTTAAGTTTTCTCCTTGTTAGTGCATTTTAGGTGTTTTACTTGCACATGGAGAACATTAACAACTTTAACCAGCAGACCATTGGTGCGGGTGACAACCCGAGCATTCATACACAACACTATGGAATCAACCCTCATGCATTACAACACAGTAATTTTGAGATCAAGCACAACTTGATAACTATGGTTCAGGGGAATAGGTTCCATGGATTACCAATGGAGGATCCACTAGACCACTTGGACGAGTTTGACAGACTTTGTAGTCTCACCAAGATTAATGGTGTGAGTGAGGACGCATTCAAGCTATGTCTCTTTCCCTTCTCGTTGGGTGACAAAGCTCGTCAATGTGAAAAATCCCTTCCTCATAATTCCATCACCTCCTGGAACGACCGAAAGACGGAATTTCTTGCAAAGTTCTTCTCAAACTCAAGAATGGCTAGACTTCGCAATGAAATATCTGGTTTTGCACAGAAGAATGTTGAGACATTATGTGAAGCTTGGGAGAGGTTCAAAGGGTACACGTTGCAATGCCCACACCATGGGTTTAGCAATGCATCCCTCTTTAGTATTCTTTATAGAGGTGCTCTCCCCAAGATCAGGATGTTACTTGATACAGCAAGCAATGGGAGCTTCTTGAACCAAATAGTTGATGATGGTTGGGAGCTAGTGGAGAAATTAGCACATTATGAAGGCAACTATATTGACGACTATGATAGCACTCCGTGGGGTAGCACTGCTTCTGAAGCCAAAACACAGAGGGACCTCAACGCTCTGAGTGCGAAGTTGGATAAGTTACTCCTTGCATAGCAGCATCACGTTCACTTCATACGTAACACAGAGCACATTCAACTCCAAGGTGGGATGACTGCTCCACAAGAGGGGATTAGTTACATTCAAAACCAAAGGGACTACTACAACAGGTTTGTCAACCACAACAACAATGTAACACATCCTCATAATCCAGTTTATCCACCTCACCACCAACAACAAGCTAAGCTCTTCATCAACTATGCTCAAAATCGTGGTTTCCTTCAAAATCTGCAACCACAAGGTAGTTTTCAACAGCAACAGCAAGTTGATGTTCCTCCAGGTTTCCCCACCAAGAAACATGTTGCTGCACCTTCAAACGTTGAAGCAATGCTGCAGCAGATTCTACAAGGTCAGGCTAACAACGCTATGGAAACTTCGAAGAAACTTGCTGAATTGAAGACGTATATTGCTTGCTCATACAATGACCTCCATCAGAATTTTGACGCCCTGAACTCAAGGGTTATTGCTTTGGAGAGCAAATCTGCTTCTACTTCTGTTTCTACTCCTACAACGTCCTAGCAAATCAATTCAGCACCCAAAGGAGTACGCACATGTCAATGTTATCTTCTTAGGCAGTACCCCTGACTTTTCTTCCCACCCTTGTCCTACTCACATCACTGAGGACAGTGTTGCTCAAGTTTGGGGGGATGTGGGCCTACACGGAGCTGGAAATGCAGATATTAGAAAGATTGATTCCTTGACATGGACAAACCCAAAGCTAGCTGCCAGACTCAAGCCTGGTCTTGGTGAAAAGCTATCTACTTCAAAGGAGGAGGAAACACCCTTTGTTCCACCATGTTATATTCCAAAGTTGCCATACCCTTCAAGGTTCAAGAAGGAGATAGCAGAGAAGTACCCATCAATCTTTGAAAAGTACAAGAAAAATGGTGAAACTCAAGGAGTGTTGGTACCAAATGATGAATGCAACGCCTTAATAGCAGAAAAGCAAGAAGATCCTGGTTCATTCACTCTACCATTCTCACTAAGCTCCATGGCCTTCAACAAACGCCTATGTGATTTAGGGGCATCCATTAACTTGATGCCTCTCTCCACTGCCAACAAGCTGGGATTCAATGAATTTAATAGATCCACTAGGCATCCTATTGGTACTATGGAAAATGTACCCATCAAGATTGGGAGTGTAGAGATACCCACAGACTTTGTGGTGTTGGATATGGACAAGGAACCAAAGGATCCACTAATCTTGGGAAGATTATTCTTAGCTACGGTTGGAGCTGTTATCAACGTTAAGAAAGGCAATATCAGGTTAAACATAGGGAATGGTCCAAAGATGATCTTCAACATCAAGGACAAGACAAAGAAGCCTACAATCCAAGGTCAGTTATTCTCTATCAAGGAGATGAATGAGGACAATCATGAGGACGGGTACTCAATTAGTGATTCACTGAATTATGAGCTTATAAAGGACCCAAACAAGATTTCAAAGCATACAGAAGCATTTGGGGTTTTCAAGGAACCAGATGCAGGAGTTCCTGCAGAGGTAGAGGAAACCAGAAAACTGGGGGTAGCAACTAACCAGAGCAAACTTCCCATTTCAGAAGAAGGAAATTCTGAGCTCAAGCACCAACTTGTGCACATCTCACCTCAGAACCCCACTTCGGGCATAAACTTCTCTAGAAAATGGTTTTGAGTTTTAAACTCCAACAACGAAACTCAAGAAGGGTGACCAAGTGGTTCTACTCAACCCGATGCTCAAGCACTGTCAAAGGAATGTAAGTCTAAAATACTTCAAAAGCTTCATAATCAAGGAAACTCTACCTGATGGAGGAATCATGCTTGTTGTAGAACCTGATAAGGGGTTAAAAGTGAACAGCCAATCCAACCCAAACAATGGTGGTTAGATACGTCCAGAAAGAAAATCTGGTGAAAAGACCTTAGTTCTCCTTGGAGGACTGTCTCAGGGTCACTAAAGTCTAAACAGAGTCATGCCTAGGGACTATAAACAAGCTCACTTGGGAGGAAGTCCCATGTCTATCATTTTGTATATTTAAAGTTCAATGCTTTTAAATTCCAGCACTTGTTTTAATGCAATTTAGTTTTCAATTGGTTTTGGTGTTTTAGGTACTTACACGATAAATTTCGGGAACCTTGCATAGAGAAGAAAAATGGGATATGGACCAGCTGCAACAAACACAATTGTGGTCAAGCCATGCTTCAAGTCATGATCGATCCACCCACGTTCGATGATAGATCCATTGCTTTAACCAAGATCGAGCCATGCTCGACAAGCGATCGATTCACTTCGTCTGGATCGATCCATTATCAACGTTTGGATCGATGGAGCTCGAGCTGCAACAACATTGGATCGATGACTTCGTCTGGATCGATCCGTTTTTAGCGTTATGATCGAGCTGCGGCAAAAGAAAATAATTGGATCGATCCATGCACATTTTGTGGTCCATCCCAATCCCACCCTTCATTGTATAATCCGCTTGTTGTGCTTTGATTTCTATTTTCTATGTCTGCTTGTTGCTTCTAATTGCTCTTTATGTTTAAAATGTCTTTAATTCTTTTTCACTATCATGTCCTTCCTTGAGTCCAATCCTGAACTTGGTTTACACAGAGACTGTGTAATTCAGGTTTGGGGGAAGATTCAGAGGACCTGCTATTAATGAAATTTACTTGTTTGTTCTTTTGTCTCCACTTTGCATTGCATTTACATAGCATATATTAGAATCTGAAAAACCATAAAAATTTGAATTTTTTTCGAAAATCCTTCTTCAAAAACAGAGTGTCAATGTAGTTGCATTTCATGTAGTTGCATACAGGGTGTTGCACTATCATGTAAGTTGCATGTGCATAGGGAACTAGGAAGATGATAACCTTGTAAGTATGTTGTTTTCTCAGAAAGTGTTAGTGCCCTGGTTGTTAGTTGTCTAATGTATCCTGAAATTGTCTGAAGTAAAACTGCATCTTGCCTGGAATGTGAATTTGCATGATCATTTGTCTCCTGAAGCATGTTGTGATTTGAAGTTTGTTCATATCTATTAGAACTTAAATTTGAATGNATGTTTAAATATCATGTTTGTGTGTTGAATATGAACTCATGGATAGCATATATATATTTGGGTTATCTTCTACCTTTTACCACTCTTGTTAACACAAGTAGAATTCCCACCTTTGAACCTTACCTTTTTTCAAACTCTGAATTTACTACTGAGTGGCAGGACTTTTATGGAATGAGTTTGGTAGAACGTGTTAGGTTCGAACTGACAGGAATAGGGTCTCATGTAGTTCTAGTCTATGCTTTTTGGACTAGATAGGACTAGGTCGGATTCGATTTTAATGTTGGTTTGGGTGGAATCAAATGAAAATGGTATTGGTATTTGGTAAAAAGGGAAGTGTTAAGAAAGAACCTTAGAAGATGAGATGAAAAAGAATAAGAACATGCTAGTAGAAAATTTGGGGGAACATTAATATGCAAAAGAAGTATGGCTAGTGCAGAATAAGAGAAAATGTATGACAATTATTTCAAAAGGGTAAAACTCAAAAGATAGTGCAAGTGAAAAGGTCAAGATCCATTAAGTGTTTTAAGTAAGTAAGTTCCTGAAACAGCTAGCAGCATCTAAGAAAGAAGTCTCTCCTAAGGGTAACAAAAAAAAGATGAAAAATGGGAATGTAAATGGGTATGATCACTTTGAAGTTTCAAAAGGGTAGAACTAGGACGCATCACTGGGTATAATTAGGAAATATAGGTTTCATTAGCATTGGGTAGATGGAGTTCTATTTCTGTATGCATCTAAGTATTCTTATCTTTAGCCTTCTGCTAAAGCTCATTCCCTTTTGAGAGAACCATTGTTCTGAATTACTAACCAATGCATGAAGGGGTCATCTTTACTCCTTAACATGTCCTTGACCAAATGAGTTCATTGAAGGCACATGACTTGATCCATGGTTCCTAATTAATGAATGTTAAAGGAGCAACCGAATTTGAATGCATTGTGGAAGTTGGAATTAGTCTATGATGAACTGTGATGAGTACTGCTAAAGTTTTTAAGTAGGATGAACTTAGGACTGCATTCTAGAACTAGTAACCAAAACATTAATATTACATTTTTTTGCAGCATGTTTTGGTTCTGAGTTCCCACTTTTAAACCTCACTCCCAGACTTCTAAACTACTTGCTTGAGGGCAAGCAAAGATTAAGTTTCGGAGAGTTGATGACTCTGAATTTTCATGGACTTTACATATCATTTAGCATCAATTTTGAGGTCTTTAAGCGTGCATACATCACATTTATAATTGATTTTAGTAAGTTTGTGATTTTTAGGACTTTTGCATTAGAATTTGCATATGCACGCATTTTGGAGATTTTTCCGGACTTTCAGAAGTTTTCAGGAAGGTTTTGTGAGAATTCAGAAAAGCAACACTTAACATGGAATGGACTGGATCTATCTCAACACCAAACCTGGTTCTATCTCAGGACCAAAACTGGATCTATCTCAGCACCAAACCTAGATCTATCTCAGGACCAAAACTGGATCTATCTCAGCACCAAACCTGGATCTATCTCAGAACGAAAACTGGATCTATCTCAGCACCAAACATGGATATATATCAGGACCAAAATTGGATCTATCTCAGCACCAAACCTGGATCTATCTCAGGACCAAAACTGGATCTATCTCAGCACCAAACCTGGATCTATCTCAGGACCAAAACTGGATCTATCTCAGCACCAAACCTGGATCTATCTCAGGACCAAAAATTGATCTATCTCAGCACCAAACCTGGATCTATCTCAGGACCAAAACTGGATCTATCTCAGCTTCTACTTGGATCGATCTGAGATCGATCTCACTAGCCCAAATCGATCCCATCTCATCACATATCAATCTTCAAGTCGACCTTTACCTCGACCACGGATCGATATCCACCTTCACCTCAGATCGACATCTCTCTCTCTCTTCTCACACACACACACACTCTCTCTCTCTCACACACACTCTCTCTCTCTCTCTCTCTCTCTCTCTCTCTCTCTCTCTCTCT
>OVBE01009689.1:218-15782 GCA_900406425.1 Iberis pinnata
TTTGACAACATCTAAAATCTCGTAGGTGTGCAGAACGATCAAGTTTTGAAGTTTGTGTGCATATCATTTTTGTTGTGATTTCTGGTTATATGAAGTGTTTTGAGTGACTAGAACAAACTTTAAGATGTTCCATGTTTCCAAGGTTCCTCATTTGGACAGCAACCTAAAATCTCATTGGTGTACAGAACGTTCAAGTTTTGAAGTTTTTGTGCATATAGTTTTTCTTGTGANGTTATATGAAGTGTTTTGAGTGTCTAGAACAAACTTTAAGATTTTCCAATTTTTCATGGTTTCTCATTTTGACAACAACCTAAAATCTCATATGTGTGCAGAACGATCAAAGTTTAAACTTTTTGTGCATATAACTTTTCTTGTGAATTTGGGTTATATGAAGTGTTTTGAGTGACTAGAACAAACTTTAAGATGTTCCAAGTTTCAAAGGTTCCTCATTTTGACAAGAACCTAAAATCCCATATGTGTGCAGAACGATCAAGTTTCGAAGTTTTTGTGCATATACTTTTTCTTGTGATTTTGGGTTATATGAAGTGTTTTGAGTGATTAGAACAAACTTTAAAATGTTCCAAGTTTCCATGGTTCCTCATTTTGACAACAACCTAAAACTTCATAGGTGTGCAGAACAATCAAGTTTTGAAGTTTTCGTGCATATAGTTTTTCTTGTGATTTTGGGTTATATGAAATGTTTTGAATGAAGGAGAAATGATAGATAATAGTGAGCTAAGCATGCACTGATGCACAAATACATATCTTAAAGATGGTAATTAATTTCTACGTATACCCCAAATGATTGAAGTCAGTTTGCCTTTTTGACTTTTTTTTATTATGCCTTTTTTATTTCTTTAGTCGTATTGCATTTGTTTTTTTTTTATTGTAAATTTTACTCACTATATTTGAATCAAATATAGTTCAAAATTACAAATCCCAATACAAGATCAGACCAAAAATTCTCTAAACCCAACAATCCTAGAGGGGTTTCAGAGGCCCAAAACAATCCGCTACCAATCTGTACCCAAAAGCCCAACAAGAATTAGAAAAACACTAGTTCTAATCTTGCGCCGAAAACCTGTGAATCCCACCATGCGACGGTGGTGGCCTAGTGCCGAAAAACTGAAAAAGATGCCAGCTTCGCCCACAGTGAACCTGGAGAAGAAGAGGAGGAGGAAGAAAGTTAGGTGAGACGCCACAGTCCGAGATTGATGTCTGCATTTTACATGTTTTAGGAAGTCATTTATCATCATTTCATTTGGATGTTAATATGTTTCATTAGGACTTTATTATTAAGTTTGCATTTTTAGATAGTTATGCATTAGCATTTACATACACGCGTATGTTGGAGAAGGAAAAAGGAGTGCATGACCCGAAGCCGGACCTGAAATCAAGGCCAGACGAATTCGAGCAGGGATCGAGACCCGATTCGATCACGGCTCATCGAGCCCATCTTACCCGACTCGATCACGACCATCGAGTCCATCCTACATGAATTGATCATGGATCATCTACCCATCCTACACGACTCGATCACGGCTCATCGAGCCTATCTTCACCGACTCAACCAAATTCCAACACACCGAGCCACTCGATCACGCGACAAAGTAGGATCGATCACCCGAGCCAAGTGGGCTCGATCACCCGAGCCAAATGGGCTCGATCACCCTAGCCAAATGGGCTCGATCACCCGCTCAAGCCCAAATCAACCCTAGGTCGAGGCAGACTTAAAAATCAAGCTGAAGCATTACGAATTTTAATCATTTGTCTTTTAGTGGTTTATGGTTTTCCTAAACCACTATATAAGCTGTTAATACGCCTCCATTTAAACCTAAGTTTTATTTTATGTCTTTTTTTGGTTTTTCTCTCTGTTTTTTTTTTTTTTTTACTTTGAATGTTTTTGGATGATCAAACCTAGAATCCTTATGAAATTCATGTTTTGCTTATGATTTCTTCTTATTCATGCTTAGTTTAAGGTTTTAGGTTATTGGTGCATATTGATCTTCCATTTTATGCTTTTAATCTTGTTTTCTAAGTTTATCATCATTTCTGGGTTTTGGTCATGTTTCACTTCATCATCATTTTCAGAGTTTATGTTATTGTTGTATATGATCACCATTGTCTTTTTGGGTTCATGTTCTTGCTGTTCTTGATCATCATCTCCTACATCTCTGATTTTTCTTCTTTTGATCATCATCTTCTGGTTTTCAGATTTTGTTGTTCTTACTGTTCTTAAGAGTTTGACTTTTGATCCTGATGATTTGTTTAGTAGTTTCGTTTTTTGAGTTTTCTGATTTCATAGTTACCATGAGTGGTGAGTAGTTTCCCGGGTTTCCAGGATGGGGTAGATTACTGCTGAACCCTTGTTTCTCTTAGGTGTCTAAGCTTGATTGTTCATAGATCCCTTCTGTTTCATTATTCTTAATGCTTATTTTCCTCTAACCGACTGAAATCTTAACTTAGGCATTTCCGCACCCAAAAGGTGTCCGATAAATGCCTGAAGAATCTGATTTCAGAGATTTAAATACCTAGCCCAAGAGATTGGTTGTCTATGGTGTTTATTGGCTTTGACAGATTGTCTTTTCATGCCTGCTAGGTAGTGTTCCGTTAACGAGAGTTTGGTCTAGATATTACTTAATTTGACATCATCTATCAAGAGATTGAATTTGGTTGTTTATGAATATGTTATCTAGAGATAGCTCTTGTTTGAGGTATGTTAGACATCTAGGTAGATCAAGGAGGATCATTGATCAATTACCCCCATCCTTAGTAATTGTATTCTTTGATTACATATTTAGTACCATCTTTTTCCCTTTTTTAGAATACTTGATGTTTACTCCTTAGTTTTCGTTTATGCATGATAGCTTTTATGTTCAGTTTTATTTCCATTTTGTTCCTTTTGTTTAGGAATTGTTTGTAAAACCCATTTTCTTGTTTGGCTTGAATTAATAGTTCTGATCATATCTAAAGTGGTTAAGAACATCACCCATTTTGGATTGACACCCTATATGCTACAATGAAAATGATAAAGCAGTAAGGAATTGAAGTAGTTTAAGACCTAAAACTCCTACTATCAATTTGGCGCCGTTGTCGATTGGGTGTTTGTTTGTTACATCCTGGATGTTGGATCTATTGAGATCAAGTTCTTTTTCTATACACATTCTCACTTTGTTTTCTCTGTCTTTCAAGTACTTATAGCACTGTGTATGAACCAGAGAAGCAGATGACCAACAGACTTACTTCCACTCGTTGACAATATTCGTGCTCTTCAACGGGAATACTCTCGCGCTAGAAGGGAACAAGAACGTTTAGACCGCTTGAGACGGTTCGATTTTCAAATGGAGAACAACAACAAAAATGTTCCTCCTGGTGGGCGACCTATTGGTGTTGGAGATGCACCAAACATCCACACTCAATGCCATGAGATTTCTCCACCAAACAACAATTTCGAAATCAAACATAGTTTGATCGCGATGGTTCAGGCGAACAAGTTTCACGGGCTGCCATTGGAGGACCCCCTGGATCATCTTGACAAATTTGACAGACTCTGCAGTCTTACGAAAATAAATGGAGTAAGTGAGGACGCTCTCAAACTCCGCCTTTTTCCATTCTCTTTGGGTGACAAAGCACACCATTGGGAGAAGGCTATACCTCAGAATTCCATCACCTCTTGGAATGACTACAAGAAGGCTTTTCTTGCCAATTTTTTCTCTACATCACAGACAACAAGGTTGAGGAGTGATATCTCTGGTCCACGCAAAGAAATGCCGAAACTTTCTGCGAAGCATGGGAAATGTTCAAGGGGTATACCCTACAGTGTCCCCATCATGGTTTCAACAAATATTCACTCCTTAGTACTCTTTACAGAGGAACACTACCCAAGATCAGAATGCTCCTGGACACAACTAGTAATGAAATTTTCTAAATAAGAATGCCGAAGAAGGATGGGAACTTGTTGAAAATCTGGCACAATCTAATGGAGTCTACTCTGAAGACTATGATAGGACTCCACGAGGCAACAATTATTCGGGTGACAAGAATCGGCGAGACAAAAAGGCTCTGAATAACAAACTGGATAAGCTCATTCTTAGCCAGCAAGAAAATGTTCACTACATCAGTGATGAAGAGCAGGTTCAGCTCCAAGCTGGGGAGACTGACCAACATGAGGAGATTAGCTATGTTTAGAATCAAGTAGAATTTAACAAAGGTTTAATAAACTACTCGACTAATCCTAGCTTCTCAAACCGTAGAAACAACGTAGCCAACCCTCACGATCAAGTTTATCCCCCCCCCCCACACAAGCAAAAAAATATCCAGCCCTTCATCAATTATGCTCAGAATCATGGTTTTGTTCCCAAGAAACAACCACATGGTGTTTTTTTAGCAACAACGAGAGGGTGGTTTTCAGCAGCAACAACAAGTTGGTGCTACTCCTGGTTTCACCCTAAGCAAACTCAAGCTCCACCTTCCAACATTGAGGCAATGCTGCAACAAATCTTCTAGGGTTAGGCTGCTGGTGCTTTGGACACTTCAAAGAAATTTTCTGAATGGAAGGCGCAAATGGACTGTTCCTACAATGAACTCTATCAGAATTTTGACACATTAAACTCTAGGGTACGGTATTTGGAATGCATGGGTGCCTCGTCTTCTACTCAAAAGACCATTACTCAACTTCCTGGGAAACCTATTCAAAATCCCAAGGACTTTGCACATGTCAACGCCATCACCTTTCAAAGTGGGAAAGAGTTACCACCACGGGGAGCTCTGATTCTTGACATTGAGGAGAGTGTTGATTATGCTGGAAAGGAATTGAACCCAACTGAAGCTGAAAACAAAGAACTTGTAAAAACTGATTCTCAGAAGCTATCACATCCGCCATCAGTTTCCAGAGTCAACCCAAATTCACCTGAAAAACCATCCTGAAACTCAGAAGAAAGAGACACATTTCATGCCACCACCATACGTTCTGCAATTGCTATTTCTTTCTAGATTCAAGAAAGAGATCATGGAGAAATACAAGGAAATTTTTGAGAAGTATATGAAAGACACTAAAATTAAGGTGCCACTTCTCGATGCAATAACTCTAATGGTGGTTTTAAGTGAAGAATGCAGTACAATTATCACAAGAACCTTAATCCAAAAGAAGTTATCATATCCAAGATCATTTACCTTGCCTGTTCACTAGGTCCATTATCATTCGACAAGTGCTTATGCGACCTAGGAGCATCGATCAGTCTCATGCCTTTACCAGTTACTAGGAAGTTAGGCTTCAACCATTTCAAATCTTACAATATCTCTCTACTTGTGGATCGATCAGTAAGAATTCCACATGGAGTTCTTTAAGACTTGTCTGTGAAGGTTGGAGTAGCTGAGATTCCAAATGATTTTGTGGTTTTAGAGATGAGTGAGGAGCCTAGCGATCCTCTGATTCTAGGTAGACCATTCTTGGCAACTGCTGGCACTATTATTGATGTCCAAAAAGGGAAGATTCAACTGAATATGGGTAAAGATATGAAGATGACCTTTGACATTCAAGAAGTAACGAAGCAACCAACTGTAAAAGGAGAAATTTTCTACATAGAAGAGATGGATCAACTTGCTGATGAATTATTGGAAGAGATGAATGAGGAAGATCATCTTCAGACCACCTTAACCAAGAATGAGGATAAGAGGTATCTACATCGTGAATCTTTGGTTTACAAGATGATATTGGACTCACATATGCCATTGGAGCTTGAAGAACAATTTGAATACGTCCAAGGTTCATAGAGACATGTTTTCTCTGCTGCTGGCGAGATTGGACTCGACCAGAAACCAAGTCAATTGCTCACCTATGCACATACAGATTATGCATCCTCAGAAGACTGGTATGAGCTCAAGGCACCATCTGTAGACTTTAAACCACTTCCCAAAGGGCTAAAGTACGCTTTTTTGGGACCTAACTCCACATATCCTATCATAGTGAATGATGAACTTAGTGATGATGAGTTGCATTTGTTGTTGACTGGATTGAGGAAATTTAGGAAGGCTATAGAGTATTCATTAGATGACATCAAGGGAATATCACCTAATTTGTGCACTCATAGAATTAATTTGGAAAATGAATCTTACTCTAGCATTTAACCCCAATGAAGGCTAAATCCTACTTTAAAAGAAGTGGTGAAAAAGGAAATCCTTAAGTTGTTATATGCTGGTGTTATCAACCCTATCTCAAAAACTACTTGGATATCACCAGTTCATTGTGTCACTAAAAATGGAGGAATAATTGTGGTAAAAAACGATAGGGATGAATTAGTACCAACTCGAACAATCACTGGTCATAGAATGTGCATCGAATATAGGAAGTTGAATGCTACATCTAGGAAATATCACTTTCCATCATCTTTCATTGACCAAATGTTAGAACGACTAGCAAACCACCCTTACTACTTTTTTCTTGATGGGTATAGTGGATTTTTCCAAATCCATATCTACCCTCAAGATAAGGAAAAAACCACTTTTACATGCCCTTACGGTACTTTTTCATAAAGAAGGATGTCGTTTGGTCTTTGCAATGCACATGCCACCTTTCAAAGGTCCATGACTTCAATCTTTTAAGGTTAAATCGAGGAGATGGTTAAGGTATTAATGGTCAATTTTTCCGTGTATGGCTCTTCTTTCTCCTCATGTTTGTTAAACTTGTGCAGGGTACTCACTAGATTCGAAGAAACAAGCTTGGTCTTGAACTGGGAAATGTGTCATTTCATGGTAAGGTAAGGAATCGTCCTAGGACACAAGATCTCCGAGAAGGGGATAGAGGTGGACAATTCGAAGGTTGATGTTATGATGCAGCTACAACCACCAAGGACAGTGAAGGATGTCAGGATTTTTTGGGGGCATGGGGTTTTTTAGAAGATTTATTAAGTATTTTTCGAAGATAGCTAGGCCTACGACAAGACTATTTTGCAAGGAAACTGAGTTTGACTTCGAATATGAATGTCTAAAGGCCTTCCAACACATCAAGGAAGCCTTGGTATCTGCCCCCAATAGTCCAAGCTCCAAACTGGAATTACCCATTTAAGATCATATGCAATGCGTCTGACTATGCAGTTGGAGCAGTTTTGGGGCAGAGAATAGATAAGAAGGTCCATGTAATATATTATGCCAGTAGAACCATGGATGATGCTCGAGAAAAGTATGCCACAACAGAGAAGGAGTTGCTAGCAATTGTCTTCGCATTTGAAAAATTTAGAAGCTACTTGGTTGGTTCAAAACTTATAGTCTACACGGATCATGCAACATTAAGGTATATCTATGCGAAGAAAGACACTAAACCAAGGTTATTGTGATGGATCCTATTACTGCAAGAATTCGACATGGAGATAGTAGACAAGAAAGTGATCGAAAATGGAGTAGCAGGCCATTTTTCCAGAATGAGGATCGATGATTCAGTTCCAATCGATGACTCTATGCCTAAGGAGTAGTTCATGATGATCCGTACCTGTGCATTTATAGAAGCAGAAGTAGTAACCACAAAAGCATCACCTTGGTATACAGATTTGGTTAACTTTAAGGTTTGTGGAACAATACCTGAAGACTTCGATGCTTATAAGAAGAAGAAGTTCCTGAGTGATGTGAATTATTATTATTATTATTACAACATCTGACACATTCTTTTCAACGTACATCACATCAATATTGTGACGAACAGGCATATCCTAACACATGAGTCATTTAAATGTTAGGCCTATTATAATACAACAACCAGAGAATGTAATTTAGTTAGTCTGATTTATCTTCCAGTAAGGGAGTTCAAAGAATATTGATCTCTTCTTCCACCGCCATAGATCATTTGATTTTTCACATTCTTCTTCTTGGACAAATTCATCATCTAAAAAATCTGTTCTTTTTTGTTTTTTTCTTTCTGCAGAGGTCTTCCAAAATCATTCTTAAACACTTTTAATGTTTCGTATATATCATCACCAGTTTGTATCCTAATAGCATTCCCATCTTCAATAGTGTTGTCAAACCAAGCTTTCTTATATCTGTAACGATGGCCTGGAGGTAGTCTTTTTCTATTTCCTATATACACATACTTCCGGCTAAACTTCAGCCACCTACCAAGTGTATCCTTTCCACATACATTGCAAGCTTGTTTCCCCTTCACTTTACATCCNACTGATAGTCCAAAATAGTAAGGCTCTAAGTGTGAAATTTTCCTTAGAAAATACGTCATACACTTGAATACCTTCAGTCCACAAATCTTTTAAATCGTCTATTAATGATGCTAAGTAAACGTCTATGTTATTACCAGGAGCTGTTGGACAAGATATCAACATAGTCAACATTATGTTCTCAGCCTTCATACATATTGTTAGAGGAGTGTTATAGTTCACTAACAACACTGGCCAAGTGTTGTAATTGGTGTTTTGGAAAGAGAAAGGGTTCATCCCATTTGTAGAAAGTTCAAGTCTAAGATACCTTGGTTCAGCAGCAAAGTTTGGCCATGACTCGTTCACTTGTGCCCAAGTAATAGAATCAATAGGGTGTCGCATTGTACCATCATCAGTAGTATCGGTAGAATGCAACGCACATCTTCCGCCATCTTTTTAAATTTGAACATCCTCCTAAATCTATCCTTGATTGGAAAATATATAAGTATCTTTGTTGGAATCCCTACTTTAATCTCACTATTGTGTTTATCTATTTTCCATCTTGAAACTTTGCATCTTGGACAGCTTTCTAGCTCTTCAAACTCCTTCCTAGAGAGTATGCAATCATTTTTGCAAGCATGAATATTATCGTAACCGAAACCAAATATCTTCAAAAACCTTTTAAAACAATACATACTCTTTGGAAGAACATAGTCTTCAGGTAACATGTCATGAATTACAACCAATAGCTAATCAAAGTATTTCTTTGATATACCACTCTTAACTTTAATTCTATACAGTCCCATGATTGCTGAAACCTTTGAATATTTGATGCAATTTTGGTACAATGGAGTTTCAGCTTCTTTTAGTTTTTTNTTTTCCTCGACTCAGATTTTTCTACTGGTCCATCATCATCATCATCATCATCATCATCATCATCATCATCATCATCTGTTTCTCCATTTTCATTAATTTGAAATTGATTACCATTATCCATAAAATATGTAGTCTTGAACAAATCAAATGCCTCAGTTTCGGAATCAATAGTAGTGTCCTTTGTATAACACCTTCCTTCACCATGAATACTCCAGGAAGAACTCTTATACTTTGTATCCATACCCCTAATTACTAGATGATCAACTTTGTTTTCTAATTTTTGATGGCATAAATTTCGGCAATCTCTACATGGGCAAAGAATTTCAGTCAGATTACTCAATCTTCTTACTGATGAGTTTACGAAATTGGTTGCTCCTTCTTAGTACTCGAGACTAGTCCTACATGTTAAATCACAAAAAATGTTAGAATAACTATTTCAATCGACGAATGAAAGTATTTCTCGAGAGATCTATGTATATGATACCTTTGCAGCCAAATCCACGACTTCTCCATATGAGATATATGTAACGATTGTTGCAGATTATATTTAGAGTAAAGAAGATAGAGATGAGAGATTAAGTGTTTTAGTCAAAGAGAGAATAGGTTTAGAATTAGAAACTAAATCTAAAAATCGAGGATTCTGTTATTTTAGCGAAATTTTTAGTTTCCCGGCAAAAGCAACTCGAAAGGAAACAACAGCTCAGACTGAATGAATTAAGTTTTCTAAAAATACCCAACGGTGTATGTTGCATCTCGTTTACTATCTCCGCCTCAACTGGTCATTGGTCAGTTTTTATATTACGGAAATATTAGTTTAGGGTCTAGTGTTAAGGTTTACCAATTTGAAATTAAACAACTCAAATGTGAAAACTAAACAACTTAATAAACTGTCAAAAGTTGTTGCATGTATATATAAAGGGATATAAAGTATATTAGATGAGTTTTGAGTAATATTAGTTACAGGTTCAAGGGATTTTTATTAGTATAGGGTCTAGAAGGTTTACAATTTTGAAATTAAACAACTCAAATGTGAAAACCAAACAACTTAATAAACTATCAAAAGTTATTTCATGTATTTTTAAATGGATATAGATTATATTAGATGAATTTGAGAAATATTAGTTACATGTTAAAAAGAGTTTATATTTTATGATCTAGTGTTAAGGTTTACGAATTTAAAATTAAACAACTCAAATGTGAAACCTAAACAACTTAATAAACTGGCAAAAGTTGTTGCATGTATGTTTAAATGGATAAAGATCATATTAGATGAGTTTGAGATATATTAGTTATAGTTTCAAAGGGTTTATATCAGGTTAGAGTCTAGTGCTAAGGTTTACTAATTTGAAACTAAACAACTTAAATGTGAAAACTAAACAACTTAACAAATTGTTAAAAGTTGTTGCACGTATATTTAAATGGATATAGATTATATGAGATGAGTTTGAGAAATATTAGTTATAGGTTCAAAGGGTTTATATCAGTTTAGGGTCTAGTGTTAAGGTTTACGAATTTGAAACTAAACAACTCAAATGTGAAAACTAAACAACTTAATCAATTGTCAAAATTTGTTGCATGTATGTTTAAATGGATATAGATTATATTAGATGAGTTTGAGAAATATCAGTTATAGGTTCAAAGGGTTTATATCAATTTAGGGTCTAGTGCTAAGGTTTACGAATTTGAAACTAAAGAACTTAAATGTGAAAACTAAACAACTTAATAAACTGTCAAAAGTTGTTGCATGTATATTTAAATGGATATATATATATATATGAGATGAGTTTGAGAAATATTAGTTATAGGTTCAAAGGGTTATCATTTTAGGGTCTAGTGTTAAGGTTTACGAATTTGAAATTAAACAACTCAAATGTGAAAACTGTACCACTCAAAAAACTGTTAATAGTTCTCGAAAATTATATTTTGTAGGGTTTAGATTTTATGGTATATTTAAGCATTTAGGTATTAAGGTTATCAACTTAGGATACCATATTGTTGTCACTATTGGTTTCATTAATAAACAAAAAAATTGTTTACCAGAAAGGGTGACATGTACACCCTTTTGTACCTTTGTACGGTTATCAGTAGCATTAATATAACAAATTTGTCGCATTGGTACACCAAATTTTTTTTAGTTCCTTTAATTAAATGAAACAAAAACCACGTGTCTCTGAAATGAATTTTTATGAGTTGTCTATTCAAATATATAAAACATATATGTCTGTACTTCTGTATCTCAATACTTGATTTTGTTGGTTTTGTTTTTTTGTTTCATATTACTTGATTTTTACTTTTTTAATTATTATTTTTCTCTTTCCAAAAGTACTCAATTACACTTTTTTTTACTATAAATACTTTTTCTCTTTTCAAATGTAACTTGATAGAGAGAGATAGAGAAAGAGAGAGAGAGAATTTAAAAATACAATAGATTTTGAGTGTATAACAATCCTTAGTTGTTTTGAACCTCTCACAAACTTACTTCCCATCATTTCAGCAGCAGCACGAGCCAAAATCTTTTTACGACTATTTCTAACGCAAGATAATGCTTAATAAAATGTTGCAACATTAATACTTCATTAAACCCTCTACTAAATGTTATAACTTCCACGACTTTTAAAGTTGATTTCAAACATTTGTGTGTTATATTTTGACTCCAATAAGTCTCTAAAACAACCTGAAAAGTGGTAGCTAAGATCGGTCTTAGAGGAATCATAACAAATGTCAGTATTTCTAAATCTGGGCAACTATTGATCATGGATCTAATACCAAAAAATTCATTTGGTTGTATATTTGTCTTTATAACAAAATGTTTTGTTTTAATTGGTGCTTCCAAACGAGTCAGATTATCACTTTCTTTAATCATCCGAATGAGAAATGGATATACTGTTAACATCATGGCTGATGATATATCGTAAAGCATATTACAAATATGTGTTCCGGTCATGTCGTCATATTCAGTTTCTTTTTCGAAATCCATATATGCTTCTTTCATCATTCTATTCGCTTCCACGAATTGAAAGTAGTGAAATTTGCCACCGTGCTTGAAACTTTGAATATTTTTCAAGTTGAGTGTTGTATACTTCGTGGGGAATTCACAATTCTCGAATATGAACTCGATTAACTAGTTATTGTATCCAGTTATCATCTCAAGACCAATGTTCCAGCAATATTCTATGGTTAAAGATTTTAAAATAGGAGACCTTGATATCAAAGACATTATATTCTTGAGATTCATCCAACCAAAGCATAGATATTTTATCGAATTCGAATTCCAAAACTTTGATGAATCAAATTCACAACCTAATAGCTTCAATGACTCAAGATAATTTAGATTATAAAAACTTTCTGGTACTGAAAACACATTTGCTTCTATTACTTCTTAAGTATTGACTGAGAAATTAAGAATTAGATACTTTACTTGTTTAGAGACCACGAAGTCGATCAACAGCTTGATCTCTTATTCAAAACCAACCGGATTAGAGAGACAAAACTCAAAGCTTTTGATGCATTCACCAGAGAATCTTGACACACACTCAATTTAATAGTAAATAAATGAATCCCTAGAGACTATTTTGGTTTCTTCATCTTCGGCGACCAAAAATTTCACGACCTGAGATTCTTTGAAAGAGATATTGGTCGTTTCATAACATATATTCTTCCAACGTTTAGATAGAACGCTTGTTTTTAAAGCATCTTTGAAAGGTAAGAAAGATATTATTATGACCCGAAGATGATCTGGTAAACTTGATAAGATATCTTTTGTTCTTCTAGAACCCATTGTTGATATTCTGCACAAAATAGATTTAGATAGAAGATTGATTGTTAAATTATTTTTTGAAATATTTTAAATTATTATAAAAATATTGCATTAAATACATGTTCAGATTTTTTATCTCTTTATTTTTAATACTATTAATTATTAAATTTGAAGATCTGTCAATTCTGCAATGATTTCAAAGGTATCGTTAGGGTAACCTCATATGTAGTCTACTACGTATTATTATACCTTAATTTAATGGCTCTCAAAACTTATTTTTGGTATAATAAATTAAAAGGTTTATTTATAAGCTTAAAAAATTGGAAAATAGAGATAAAATTATGGTTTTTCCATAAACGACACGTTTCTTCTTTTTCTATAAATTATCGTTTGTCAACGATGCATATTCATACTAAATTCACAATCTAATAGTTTCAATGACTCAAGAGAATTTAGATTATAAAAAATTTCTGGTAATGGAAACACATTTGCTTCTATTACTTTTTGAGTATTGTCTGAGAAATTAATAATTAGCAACTTTACTTGTTTAGAGACCGCGAAGTTGATCAACAGCTTGATCTCTGATTCAAAACCAACTGGATTAGAGAAATAGAACTCAAAGATTTCGATGCATTCACCAGATAATCTTCACACCCACTCAATTTAATAGTAAATAAACTAAGCCCTAGAGACTATTATGGTTTCTTCATCTTTGGCGACCAAAAATTTCAAGACCTGGGATTCTTTGAAAGAGATATTGGTCGTTTCATAACATATATTCTTCCAACGTTTAGATAGAACGCTTGTCTTTAAAGCATCTTTGAAAGGTAAGAAAGATATTATTATGATCCGAAGATGATCTGGTAAACTTGATAATATATGTTCTGTTCTTCTTGAACCCATTGTTGATATTCGGCACAAAATAGATTTAGATAGAAGATTGATTGTTAAATATTTCTAAGAAATATTTTAAATTATTATAAAAATATCGCATTAACTATATGTTCAGATTTAATATCTCTTTAGTTTAATACTTAATTATTAAATTTGAAGATCTATCAAATCTGAAATATATTCAAAGGTATCATTATGGTAACCTAATACATAGTCTACTACGTATTATTATAGCTTACTTTAATGGCTCTCGAAACTTATTGTTGGTATAATAAGTTAAAAGGTTTATTTATAAGCATCGAAATTTGGAAAATAGCGATAAAGTTCTGGTTTTTCCATAAACGATTTATTTTCTATAAATTATCGTTTGTCAACGATGCATTTTGATACTAAAAGTTTCTCTCTCTCTCTCTCTCTAACATATCAAGCAACATTATTCTCTTTTAAATAATGTGTTCATCGATTACTACTGTAGAATCGTGTGTTTCTAGGAGATCTCCACCTCCTGAAACCGATCAGATTAAGAGGGTGATTCTATTTCGTAGCGGTGAGTGTGGCTGAGTTCGTTATCGGTGTATTCTTTTTTTCAATCTCTTTAGCTCCTCTTCCATATTGAAATTCAGATGGTTTTTGATCTTATATAACATGAAGATCTTCACGTCTACCTCCATTGATCTAACTTCGGTTTCACAGAGATCTTCCAGACATTGTAGCTGAATCTTCATAAGTTTCAGCATAGTTTTGTACCTTCTTGTGGTTGGTAACCGTGAGAGAGTTTTTGGATTGTCTTCTACATCTTCTGGAAGGTGATTCATCTTTTTGAGATCTTTTAAAAAAAACTAGAGATAATGAGAATATGATGGATTTTTTATCTATGTATTATATATATAATGGTTTTAGTCATGTATTATGAATGTGTCTTGTTAAATGTCGTTTCGTCTTTCATGATGTTTAATTTTATTTTGGTTTAAAGGTTTAAATGTGTGTGATATATTTAATGTTAATATTTATTTGATTTTTCTTTATTTTAATAATATATTTGATTAATAAGTTATTTTTAAAACAGCGTGTAATGTTGAAACGACGCAATACTAGGGTTTACCCATTTGTATATATACACTACAAGAAACTGAACCCATTGAGACAAATTCTTTCGTCACAATAATAACTTTTTCGTAACAATAAAAAATTTGTTACGAATTTACTATGATTTTTGAACAGTCACAATACGTGTGTCACAAATTTTTTTCCGTCCATAAAACGTCACACAATTTGTGACGAATTATTTAGTAACTATTTTGTCCTAAAATGTTACGGTTCATAATAGTAACAAATTTTTATCACATAGAAACTAAAATAATCGTCTCATAGTCGTCATTTTTCGTGACTATATTAACGTTTCAAATATATCACTTGTGGTGACAAAAATATAGTATCAAAATAGTCACTACTAATGACTAAAAGATCAATGGTTGTCTGTCACAGTTACTAATAAAAATGATAGTCTTAAATTGTCGTACTTTGTGACTATCATATAGTCTTAAATATGTCACTCATCCTAACAAAAATACTATATCAAATCATGACACTTTGTAACTATCACATACTCACAAATAATGCATCAAATTGTTACACTTTTTGACTATTGTAAGGTTTTAAATTTGTCGTCAATTATAACAAAATAATGTATCTAACAAAAAAAGAACTGTAAACATCCAAAAGAAGTGTAATTTACATGGAAGTTCAGAGTATTTGTGTTACTGTTATTGTTGCAAAAGGCCTTGGTGACATATCATCATCCTCACTTCCACGCGAATCAGTCTAGTAGGAATACAAAAAATACATAAATAGTCTCAAAGTTATAACAAAGAGAAAAAAGAGTTTAGCTGTTACTAATAAGAA
>OVBE01009690.1:0-15782 GCA_900406425.1 Iberis pinnata
ATATATAAATTATGAAAAGAAAAAAATTATATATTTTTTAGAAAACATTTTTATTTTCTTTATTTTTATATTTTCTCGAAATTTTGTCGGAATTTTTTTTTTCGAAATTTCGTCGGAAACTAAATAATATTTTTTCGTCTTTACATTTGTCGGAAAATCGTGGGTAATTTTGGTATGAACTTAGTCGGTATTTTGTTTAAATATTACCCACTATTTTCCGACAAATTGTCAGTTTAGTCGGAAATTTGTTGTTATTGTTTTCGAGAATTTACCGACAAATATTTTTGAAAAATTTCCGACCAACACCTTTGTCGGTAATTTTCAACAAATTTCCGCCTAATGCTGATTTTGCGACCACAATATTCCGACTAACAACATTTAGTCGGAAATTTGTCAGAAACCTTAGATTCCGACAAAGTTTCGACTAAATGTTTGGTCGGAATATGATTTCGTTCTTATAGTGCTACTCCTTTCCATGATAAGAAAATTTCTTGTGTGTTGTATATCATACAAATCACAAGCAGATATGAACGTTCTAAATTCTACATAAGATTCCTATGATCTTCTCATACCTCCTTTCTTTTCCAAAGAGTTTGAAATATCATTAAAGTCATCAGTGAGGAACTAATGGTTCTCTCTAAGTTCCAAAAAAATGAAGTAATTGTATAGATCTTTTCTTTGTTTCATGTCATTACACTCGTACACGAACGTAGCGTAGAAAGAGCTTTCTTCAATTGTATTATAAGTGTCAATATAATTTTCACTTGATGATAGCACTTCCACTGCTACAAGTTCTTTCCAAAAAAGAGCTAATCCCCCTCCACACACACCATGAGCTGAGATTAAAAGGTGATTTTCAAAATCTAGATCTTTGGTTTTTTTCCAGCACTATTTGATTTGAATTTTTTGTCTCTGAGAGAAAAAAAATTTGCGGGACTTGAGTTTTTTTATTTCCCGCAATCAAAGAACTGTAAAGGGGTTCCCCAGTCCTTGACAGTTCCACGCCACCATCTTAAAGGAAGAGAAGTTGATGGATCCTGAAAATCCATCATCTTCCTTATCGCCGATTGAGACACGCTTGGTACAGCTTGACTCTTCTCCTTGCTTTATAGCTCTGATGTCTTTGTGAAGAAGTTCCTTCTTAGAACTGTAATGCTTGTCCCTTATGTTGAACTTCCTGCCTTGGTGAAGCATTGATTGGAGTTCTTCTCTTTGGTGAAGGTTTCATCACCTTTGTTTTTCTCTTTTTGATGCTAGGTCCTGGCAGTAAAGTCATTGCCTTTGGATTTCTCTTAACTCCCAGTGTCTTCCCATGTGACTAAGATTTCAGAGATGATAGTAAGATATTTGTATCCTCATTTACATTTGGAATAATAGTCAGTCCTAATCTCAAGGTTGCTAGAATGAAATGCGGTTCCACCTCTATCAGCTCAATTTCTCTGCTTTGTACCTCCAAATTTCTCTGCATTGATACTTTCACTAAATGCACAGTTTTTTCTTCTACTTCACCTTTCTCCTCCTCTTTCTTCAAGCGTTCCTTCCTTTGTCGCGCTTTCCGACGGGTCGGCACAAGTTGAATATTGCGCCATAACATCTCTTATGTTACTTAGCACCTATGTCATGGCAATTGGAGGTAGTTAGTTATTCTCCTGGGGCATTTCCCTTTCCAATGTTGGTTTCCTTGTTTTATCACTTTCAAATGGATCTTCATTTGCTTTTCCTTTGACCACTTGCATGTATTTTCCTTTCTTTTGACTGTAAAAGTCTTGAATCAGCAGTTCTAGAGAATGAACTCTGCCTTTGCGAGTATGTTCTTCACGATCCATATCCATGATTATCAAGAGAAAAGTATTTGTGATAATTAGTTCTGCTTCTTTTCTCAAGAGATCACCTTAAGTCAAACTTTGATAGATATTTTCTTTCAAAATATTCGTTCCTTTGTGTATTTTCCACGTGGTCTTATCGATCCCCTTTCATCTTTGTTACGATAAGTGTCATCATCGTGAGACTTATCCTCTATATTGCTGCTTACTCATCAAAGATTCCTCTCGACTCTTTTCCTTTTGGCCACCGTTTCCAATGTTTGTTTCCTTCACCCTTGCATATTTAGATGGCCAATCACATTCTTCATGATCCAAGTAGAAACAAAAATAGCAATGTTTTTCGAGTTTTTTATATACCAAGGTAGCTTCGATTTCGTCTCCGTTTGAAAATTCCATTACTGATGTTGTGATTAGCGGTTGTAGTCCATTTATCATTACTCTCATCCTTACCGCCACATTTGAGATTTCCACTTTTTCCACATACTCTATATCTTCGTCAACACTCTGATTAATTGCTTTGTTCCATAGATGTACGGGTATGCCATGAACTTTAATCCAAAAGGAAATTTGGTTTGAGAATGATTTTAATACCGTTGGCTCCCATCATTCTAGTATAACCATCCATCTCACAAAATTGTATGGTTTTATTTGCTAGCACCATTTCCAAGTCTTCTTCCGAGACTAATTGAAACTCGAAGATACCTCCTCCCAAACCTGCCCCTATCGGCCTAGTTTCCGTCTTCCATCTGTCTGCTAAAGCTGGGATTAGCGACCACACTCTCTAAACTGATGCATTTGTTACTCTTCCAATGATCCTAAGGGCATGTTTCTTATGATCTCCTCATTCTCCAGTTAAAATACACGGACCCTAGCTTTCCTAGGTGGAGAAGAGTAAGCTCAAGCTATGCCTTTGCCTTTTTGCTCGTATGTTAGTCGCTTTGTCATCTTTCTGTGAGATTAACACTAACTCGACCTGCACACTGGTTAAATCCACAACACACCACACCACATTGTTCTACTTTTCAAACACCAATTTTAAGATATGAAAATCAGCTTTACAAGACAAAAATGCGTTGTCTTTGTCTAAACAACCGAGTGTTTAACTTTCTTGTTACTCTCCTTCAAGGCTTCTACTTTACTTTACATATTTTTCAAGAAACCACCGTAAGAATCTTCTCTAAATTATTTAAACACATAGTGTTGGTTATAGAGTGCTGGTTAAAGAACAAAGACAAGATATTTTAGCGGGTTAAAAATTTTGACAAAAGCATCAGCAAGAATTTTGAGAGTTTGAACGAAGTCACACGAAACTAATTTTTGTTTTGGAACTTGCTAGTTGCAAAGTATCTCATTCTTCTTCTACTCTTCAAAACTTTTCTCCTTTCCTTCTCTAGAAATTTCAAGAAATCCTTGCAACCATCTTCTCAATAGATCCCATGAAACCATCTGTGATAGAGAATCGAGCAATATGATTACGAGGTTGAAAAGTTGAAAAAGGAAAAACTCAGCCGTAATCCACCGCTCCTCGCCGTGGAAATGGCGGTGGTTGGTGCTAGGATTGACTAAAATTGGTGAAAGTTGTACTAAAAGCATAAAATTTTTGAATTCTCGAAATATGTGCATGATAGCTTTTTTCGCCAGCGCGTGCCACCCACTCTCCCGTGGAATAGTCATTTTCATTACATATTTTTCAATATGAAATCGATTCATAATATATTCGTAGGAAGAATATTCCAATAATTTTTTCTCTTCGCTTTATTATAATTAAGTTGATGACTACTCATACAAAATATACTAGATAAGTGATACATAAAAATAGTATAAAATCCAAAAATTTTAAGCATTAATAAAAAGCCAGACTACAATTTGTTAGCAATACCTTGCCCCTATCTTCTTCTACTTCATCAAGTCTATCATATACCAATGTGTTGTTCATATCAATATGGTCAAGCATTGGCTTTGGCTTGCACCATTGCTTCAACTTCATGTGGTTTGATGTGATCCTAACGCGCCATCTATCTCATATGCTCATAACTATTTTTTCTTTCAAGTTGTTACTCTAACCCATCCACAATTTTTTTATTTGTGTTTTGGGTTTGGCCATTTTCTTGAGGATAACGAGGTATAGAATGGTTAAGTCTAATATTCCACCAATAAGAAAAGTTATCGTCCTTAGTGCGAATTAAATTAATTTCCATTATCAGTGACGATATGGTAAGGTAATCTATATCTTTAAATGATGTGTTTAATATAAAATTATGTACCTCGGTAGATATAACCTTAAATAAAAGCTTCGAGTTCAATTCATTTGGTGAAATAATATGTCATGACGACGAGTATATAATATCTCACATCGGAAACTCATAGGGACTTAGACTAATATATAAAGGATTTGAGCCAGTCCACTCATAGCCAATTGGTTTTGAGTTGGAACCTCATAATCCTAACATGGTATCAAAGCCCTATCTGATCCATGGCCCGACCGAAATTGGTCATGCAAGTTTTTCCCAAACCACATGAGATTAATGCTTAACAAAACTCATTTTCTCGAGGGTCGTATAAGGGATATAATATCTCACATAGAAAACTCAAAGAGACTCAGACTAATATATAAAGGATATGAGCCACTCCACTCATAGCTAATTGGCTTTGAGTTGGAAGCTCATAATCCTAACTTAAAGTTACTTGGATGTCTACGGAAAGATCACATGATGTTCATTGGCAACCTCATAAAAGGATATGGTGTCGTCAAATTTCTTAAGAGTGTGGAAGGTAGGTGGAACATTGGTCCTTCGACATGATTCTCAATGAGGTTCAGTATATCCAACCATGTCATCTTCATCCTCGGCAAGGTTAGGATCAATGATTTTGTGGGTGTAACCTATGAATATCTAGTTTACAAAAAAAAAACCCTATGAATATGCTCGATTGATCTCTGCTTTTTGATATGTTTATATATTTAATATTTCAAAATAGTTTTAAATTTTACAAAGTTAAAAAAATAAGCATAAGAAATTTCAAAAACTAATATTTATTTCTTTTATTGTGCGTAAAAGTCCTATCATCCTTGTATCTTGATGTTACTGCTTAAGTTGTGAGCGCATTTGCCGATTAGTTATCACCCTATGAGATATTAGTTATCTAAAAAGAAATATAATTGAAATTATGCATTTTAGGTTTAAGAGAATAATAACGATTTTTATTATATTAAAAAAATAACTCAAAATTTAATCTCTTTCTCTCTCTTAAATCTCTAACTCACAAAACTCTCTTTTGTTTCCATTTCCTAAGATCAATGGTCTTTATATAAGGTCATAAAACTTCCTAAACCTTAGGAAAATACTTCCTAATTATTTTTTAGATAACTCCTAAGAGATAGGACCATATCTTATTCATATCTTAGAATAGAAACATATCTTATCTCTCAAGTTTCTTTATCTTCTTTCAAGCTTATCTTAACAATCTTCCCCTTAAGCTTGATTTTTCTTCTTCAATATTTTGAACTCCAATTAGCTCCCTCATTTTTTAAAAACTTGATTCTTCCTAATGCTTTAGTTAGGATATTGGCTATTTGCTCATTTCCAGGTACATGCTCAACTTCAACTTGTTCATTCTCGACACATTCTATAATGAAGTGTTACCTTTTATGAATATCCTTGCTTCTTCCATGGAAAACCGGGTTCTTTGTTAATACTATTGCCGACCTGTTGTCTATATTTATTACGACTTTCACCTTTTTCACCAGTAATTTTGCCAAGCAATTCTTGTAACCAAATTGCTTGTTTGGCTGCTTCAGTTGCAACCATGAATTTAGCTTCACATGAAGATAGAGCAACAATTTCTTGTTTTTGAGAACACCATGTTGATAGACATTCATTAAGATAGAAAACATGAAATGTTGTACTTCTTCATCACATGGATCTTCATTGTGGCTGCTATCATTATATCCTTCGAGTCCTTTCTTCCCCCTTTTCTTGTACATAAGGCCAAAATTTGATGTTCCGTTAATGTACCTGAGGACTTGTTTGAGAACTGCTCCATGTGATTGCTTTGGTTCTACCATATATTTGCTTAATACACCAACACAAAAGGCTAGATCAAGTCTTGTATATAAGATATACCTTAAACATCATATGCTTCTTCTTTAAGCAGTTTCATCGATACTTTTTCTTCTTTTGCTTTGGGTAACTTCATGCTTGTATCCATCGAAATATGCGACGAGTTGCACTCTTTCATGTGCAATTCTTCTAGAACTTTTAGGGCATATATCTCTTGATTTAATGTTATTCCTCTTTCATGTCGATGTACTTCAGTCCCAAGATAGTATGTTAGCTTTCTTAAACCACTCATGTCAAAAAAATTTGACATTCTTCTCTTGAAATCGTGTACTAGTTGTAGAGAAGAGCTTGTGACAAGTAGATCGTCAACATATACTGCTACTAAAAGGACTTCTTCTTTCTCACGTTTTCGGTAACAAGATGCCTCCTTTGAAAACTTTACAAATTTAAATTCAGTGAGAATACTATTCAGCATATTGTTTTAGGCTCTTGGAGCTTGTCTTAGTCCATAAAGTTCTTTATTAAGTTTGTGCATCTTTTCTTCTTTCCCATTAATCGCAAATCCTTCAGGTTGCTTAACATACACATCTTCTTTTAATTCTACATGTAAGAAAGTTGTCTTGACATCTAAGTGGTGTATTTCTCATCCGTATGAAGCTGATAGGACAATCATATATCTAACGATTTCAAGCCAGGCAACTGGCGCAAAGACTTCATCAAAGTTAATGCCATGTTTTTGTACATATCCCTTTGCAACTAACCTTGATTTATGTTTGTTGATATTTCCATCTTCATTGCGCTTGATCTTAAATACCCACTTAAGTTTGATTTCTTTAGCTTCTTCAGGTAAATCGGTTAGGTTCCATGTCTTGTTCTTCACGATCGAATCAATCTCTTTTTCACATGCATCAAACCATTCTTTAACTCCATTAGCTTCATTAAAATCATATGGCTCATCATTACTTATCATCAAACGTCTCTCACTTTCAATTTCAGCCTTGAGTACATAGTCTCCTATATAAAATGGCTTACTTCTTTCTCTCATTGATCTTCTAAGTGGCGCTTCCACGTTAGTTTCTTCAATGACATCATCTTCTTCTTTGTTTTCTTCTTCCTCAATGTTCTCATCCTCTTGTTCAATGTTTCCTTGATCTTGTTCACCATAGTTTTCATGATCATGGGTTTCATCATGAATGTTACGATCATCGTTAGCTCCTTGTTCCTCTTCTACGTTTTCTATAGAAAAAGTACCAGCATGTGTTGCAATATTTTCGTTGATCTTGTTCCAGCTTCATATGTTTCTTTCATCGAAAATTACGTCTCTACTTACGATGATTTTCTTCTTTGAAAGATCTAGGAGATGATATTCCTTTGAACCAGGTTCTATGCTGAGATGCACAAGTGGTCGAGATCTATCATCAAGTTTTCTCAAGTTTTGGGCTTCTACTTTGGCGTACCCAATGCAACCAAAAATACGAAGGTGATTAATGTTCGGCTTTCACCCCTTAAAGCTTTCATATGGCGTTTTTTTAATTAGGGTTCTTATTGCAAGTCGGGTGATGATATATTTTGAATGTCTTGCCGCTTTCCCATAATATGTTCGGTACATTCATATACTTCAAAATGCTCCGAGTCATTTCTAGTAAGGTACGGTTTCTTCTTTCTACCACAATGTTTTGTTGCAGTGAATATGGTGTCGTTAGTTGTCTCTAAAGTCCCTTTTCATTGCAGAAAGATTGGAATTCAAGAGACATAAACTCACATCCTCTATCGGTTCGAAAGCTCTTAACTACCCGTCTATTGTTCGATTTTAGTCTTGAATAAAAACTTTCATAAGATTCACTCTTGTCTTCTAAGAGAATCGTCCACATATACCTTGAATCATCATCTATTAGTACGAATATGTACTTGTTTTGAGCTGCAGTTGGAGGCGTAATTTGCCCACATAAATCACCGTGAACTAACTCTAATATCTCTTTGGCGCGATATTGACTCTTTTGAGGAAAGATTTGTCTTATTTGTTTCTTGAGAAGACATGAGGAACATAACTCGTTCTCAATCGCCATGCCTTTTAGACCGTTTACAAGCTTATTTTGTATCATCATCATCTTCATGTTATTAGGACTAGTATGACCGAGCCATGCATGCCATATCTATGCTTCTCTTATCTTCATAAGTTGTAAGCACATATTATTATTCATCTCTATTGAAACTTTATACAGCCAATTTTTATATCTTCTTGCCTTTACTAGGATTTTCTTATCATGGTCATATAGTAGTAAATAATCCTCTTTCATACGTATCTCACAACCTGATTCGGTAGCTTGTCCGAGACTTATGATATTGCTTTTCAAATATGGAATAAAGTATACACCATCTAGTATCTTTGTTTCTCCATCTTTGGTCAAGAGAAGTACCGGTCATTTTCCTTTGATATCGATCATTGAGTCATCTCCAAATCTTATCTTTCCAGTGATTCTTGTATCAAGAGTGTTAAAGTAAATAAGATTATTTGTCATATGGTTACTTCACCCATTATCGACATACCATGTGTTCTCCTTATCTGTATGAGTTTCAAATTTAGCCGGAGATACATTCTTTTCATTCAGGAAAACAACTTCATGCATCATGAATATATCGGCTTCGCCTGTATCATCATCATCATTATTTTCATGTGCTTATTGCAGTTTGAGTAGTCTATCAGGACATGTTAAGGTATGGTGACCAGGTTTGTCACATATATAACATATAATTTTAGATTTATCTTTTTCTCCTTGTTGATACCCTATACGTCCTCGTTCTCTTCCTCTATAGAAACGACCTCCTTGTCCTCTTCCTCTTCCTTGTCCATATTCATTTGTTTCTTGAGGTGCGTTTGAATCTGAATTAGCGAACATAAGCTTTGCTTGGTCTTCTATGTTCGTATCATCTATGTTGATTCTTTCTTCGTAGGCCTTAAGTCTTCCTACAATGTATTCAAAACTTGTTTTCTTGAGATCCAGCACTTGTTCAAGTGCAGCAACTATGGTTATGAATTTCCTCTTATGAAGGCTATTCAAAATTTTCTTTATCACTTTTGCTTCATCAAAACTCTCTCCTAGACCTGATGATTTAGCAATTATCTATAAAAGCTTTCCTGAAAATAGATCAATACTCTCTGTCTCGTTCATCTAAAGTTTATCGAACTCAGCTGGCAATATTTGAAGTCGAGCTTCTTTGACTCTATCTGCACCAACGTGCCTTGCTTGGATAGATTCCCAAATATCTTTTGATGTCTTGTGTTCAGCAACTTATATCACAAGACTTTCAGGTATGGATTGATAGATAAGGGCCCTTACTAGGTCATCTTTTTCTTTTTCGTCTAATCTAGGTTCTATCGTTTCAGAGACTTTGTTCACCTTAAGAGCAGCTTTCATACGCATTTCCCAATACATATAGTTTGTGTCATTAAGCATGGGGTATTGTAGGCCGCTGCTCTTTACTTCAGAAGATGGAACGATTTCTCCCATGTGTTTTTGTGTGGATTATTGATTCAATTTGCTCTTATACCAATTATTGAATCAATATAATCGAATTATGCACTTTAGGTTTAAGAAAATAATAACAATTTTTTTTTAGATTAAGAAAATAACTCAAAACTTAATCTTTCTCTCTTAAATCTCTAATCTCACAAACCTCTCTCTCTTGTTTCTATTCTCTAGAATCGATGGTCTTTATATAAGGTCATACAACTTCCTAAACATATTAGGAAAACACTTCCTAATTATCTTTTAGATAAATCCTAAAAGATAGGACCTTATCTTATTCATATCTTATAATATAAACGTATCTTATCTCTCAAGTTTCTTTTTCTTCTTTCAAGTTTATCTCAACAGAGAGCCTTAAGCCAAGTGGTCCCTAATTTAGGGAAAGAAGCAAGGATTATATATGTCTCTTGTGGTTGAAAACTATCAGAGTATTTTACTCTGTTTTCTTCTAAAGATATGTTGACTAAAATGTTGACTATTATTAGGTGCAAGTTAGTGCAAGATAGCAACTGATGTAATACAACTTAAGTTAGCATTAATAAGTGTTTGTATATAAGTCTTTACAATTGCTAATGTGTAATTAACAATTCTGAAAATAACAAACTTTATTCTCTTCTTCTTCGAGCTCTATTCTTGAGCTCATGCTTCTTTCTTTTCAACTTGAAATAATCTTGATATGGTATCAGAGCATTTCACGGTCAAGATATGAGCTCATCGATTGTCGAAATTTTCTTAGTCCGCTTCTTCCTTTACATCGGGAATTTTATTCAATTTCTTTAGCAATTTCTTATAAGTCTGTTTTGTTTTTTTGTTTCTTTGACCTAGACATAATCGATCTACTTTATCAATACATTTTTTCTTTTATCGGTGTGTTTCTCCTTGAAATTTCACCATGGAATCGCATACATCTTCTACTGTTCCTCTGGATGAGGATTCAAGATCTCACAATAGTGATAGTTATGATAATCCGTTCTACTTGCATAACTCAGATCATGCAGGTTTTACATTTGGTAACATATATGCTGTCATCATGAGCTGATTTTCACTCATGGCGAAGATCAATTCGTATGTCATGGAATGTCAGGAACAATTTAGGCTTCATTGATGGTATAGTTCTTAAACCTGATAAAAATAAAAAGGAATATGGTGTTTGGTCTAGGTTCAATGACATGGTAGCAACATGGATTATGAATTCGGTTTCCAAAAGATAGGACAAAGTTTGCTTTATATTTCTATTGCTGAAGGAATTTGGAATAATCTGATGAGCATATTCAAATAGGATGATGCGCCTCGTATATATGAAATTGAACAAAAATTGGCTAGTATACAACAAGGATATTTAGATGCCAGTGCCTATTATACTGAACTTGTGACACTATGGGAAGAATATAAGAATTACATGGAGCTTCCGGTTTGCACTTGTGGCAAATGTGATTGCAATGCAACAAAGTTATGGGAAGAACTTCACCATGGGAGTCATGTGATGAAATTCTTGATGGAATTAAATGATGCTTTTGATCAGACACGAAGACATATTCTTATGCTTAAACCAATACCAACAATTGAAGAGGCATACAACATAGTTACTCAAGATGAGAGACAGAGAATTGTTAAGCCTACGGTGAAATATGAAGGAGTTGCTCTTCAGATTACTGGTTTTTAAGAGACTGAACAAATGTCTTACAATGCTGAGTTTGCTGCTGCATATAACACTTCAAGACCTCGTTATTCAACAAATAGACCAGTATGTACACATTGTGGTTTACAGGGTCATACTGTCCAGAAATGTTTCAAATTGCACGGTTATCCACCAGGTTACAAGCATAGTAATAAACTTGGACCAACAACAACAGGACAGTTTAATACTGGACCACGTCCCTCTTTCAAGCTACCCTCTCAAATGAATACAGTGGCTAATGTTGTTAGTACATTTCCAGCTGGACAAAGTACAGCAAACGTTGAAATTAATCAATTTTCTCAGGCTCGGATAATGTCTATGCTTCAACAGCTTAATGATCAAGTGAAAGTTTCAGATAATGCAACAATCAAAAGGTGTTCAATTATTATTGAGAATGATATAATGGCTTGTCAATCTACCTCGGGTAATGTCTCTTTTAACTCAAAGTCTTAAATACCAAAACCATATCCTGACTTTTCAAAACCAATGTTTACCTACTCTTCAATCTGCCCTGCCCAATGGTTCTTGGATATTAGATAGTGGAACTACTAGCCATGTATGCTCAGATTTTAAGTTGTTTCAGGCTTATCAAATCATATCATATACAACAGTAACTCTTCCAAATGGTACTAGATTACCTATCACACATATGGGAACTGTTTGTGTTACACCATCTTTGACATTGCATAATATTTTACATGTCCCATCATTTCATTTTAACTTGGTTAGTATAAGCAGTCTGTTATGCCATGGTAATTACTCAGCTAATTTTTACTCTACTCATTGTGATATTCAGGAACTTTCTCTGCTATCGACGATTGGGAAGGGTGAACTAATACACAACCTATACATTTTAACAGCTACATTTCTTATCAATCAAATTCCATCACCCTTTCTTAATAACAAGACACCTTATGAGCTTTTATTTAATAAGGAACATGTGAATGAAAATTTAAAAGTGTTTGGTTATCTTTGTTATGCATCTACTTTGCCTAAAGATAGACATAATTTTTCAGAAAGAGTTAGTCCTTGTGTTTACTTAGGATACCCATCTAGTTACAAAGGCTATAAGGTGTTAGACTTGCATACGAGACGAACTTCAATTACTAGGAATGTTGTATTCCATGAAAATGTTTTCCCTTTTAAGTCTGATTCTTCTATTGTGACTGATATAAGTCGGTTTTTGATGCATCTATTGATCCTCTACATGTAGACAATGTTGATGATATTTTTGTTTTTCCATTACAACTTGTTGATGATTTGCATGTCTCTGTTGATACTTTGCATGGCTCTGTTGCTGATTTACATTTGCATTCCCATATGCCTTCTAACAGTTAAAATACATCTAGTTCTATTTCAAATCATGATATTGTTGTGTCTGGTCATCTTTTAGAAGCACAACCTATTGTTAGGTTTAAGCGTACAACTAGAGCTCTTAAGTATTTAGCTGATTACCATTGTGCATTGACCAATATTACTTTTCCATCAAATCCTCCTTATTATACTACTCCATATCCTTTACAATCTGTCCTATCATATGAAAAATTATCAGTCCCATTCTATTCATATCTTTTATCTTTCTCTCAAGAGACAGAACCCAAAACTTTTAAACAGGCCATTAAATCTGAAAAGTGGACAGTTGCACTTAATGAAGAATTGCAGGCTATGGAATCTAACAAGACATGGAGTGTTGTTTCATTACCATCAAATAAGAATGTGGTGGGTTGTAAGTAGGTTTTTGCAATTAAATACAAACCTGATGGCACTATGGAACGCTATAAGGCACGTTTAGTAGCTAAGGGATTTACACAGCAAGAAGGAATTGATTATAATGAAACTTTTCACCTGTTGCTAAACTAACCGGTGTCAAGATGATGTTATTATTGGCAACAAGAGAAGGATGGGAACTCTCACAAATGGATGTATCAAATGCCTTTTTGCATAGCAATCTGGATGAGGAGATTTACATGACTCTCCCAAAAGGCTATACTTCTGCATCAGGTCACTTACCACCTAATCCAGTATGTCTTTTGCACAAGTCTTTGTATGGATTAGAACAGACCTCTAGACAATGGAACCAGCATTTTACATCAGTCTTATTGGCTTATGGTTTTGAGCAGTCTAGGTCTAATACAACTTTGTTTGTTAAGGCAACATATATCAGTTACATTGCCATCTTAGTATATGTGGATGATATTGCTATAGCTAGCAACAATGCAGAGGAATTTGCCAAATTGAAACAGATGTTGGATGCTGCTTTTAAGATCAAAGATCTTGGTACTCTTAGATTTTTCCTCGGCCTTGAAATAGCTAGGTCCAGCAAAGGTATTGTTGTTTGTCAAAGAAAGATTGCCTGGATTTATTGAAAGATTTTGGTCTATTAGGATGTAAGCCAAGTTCTGTTCCCATGGATCCATATACTCATCTAAGTAAGGATTCTGGAATTCCATTGCCTTCTGCTACACCTTATATAGAAGTGATTGGTAAATTGTTATACTTAACAATACCCAGGCTTGATATTACATATGCAGTACATCGCTTGAGCCAATATCTTCAGGCACCTACTGATATACATATGGTTGCTGCTCATAGAATTCTCAAGTAGTTAAAGAAGAATCCTGGCCAGGATTGTTTTACTCAGTTGATTCATCAGTTTGTCTCAATGCGTTTTGTGATGCTGAATGGGCATCATGACCTGATACTAGGAGATCAACAACAAAATTTTGTGTTTACTTGGGATCTTCATTGATCTATTGGAAGTCTCGTAAACAACAAGTTGTGAGCCGTAGTACTTCTGAAGAAGAGTATCGTAGTATGGCACATGTCACAAGAGAAATTCTTTGGCTTCATAAACTACTGGTGGATTTTCGTGTCACATTGCAGAGTGGAACTAAACTGTTTTGTGACAACAAATCAGCGATCTATATTGGCACCAATCCAATGTTTCATGAACGTACTAAACACGTGAAAATTGATTGCCACATGGTTCGAGATCAGATTCAGAATGGTACAATCAAGGCTATGCACGTCACAAGTGACAATCAACTTGCGAATATACTGACTAAACCGCTTCATCCAGGTCCATTTCAGTCTATCTTGTCACGAATGTCTATTTCAAACCTTTACAATCCTCCATCAGCTCTGGATTGAAGGTTTGCGGGGGTGTATCAGAGTATTTTACTATGTCTATACTCCGTTTTCTTCTAAAGACATGTTGACTAAATGTTCACTATTATTAGGTGCAAGTTAGTGCATGATAGCAGTTGATGTAATACAGCTTAAGTTAGCATTAATAAGTGTTTGTATATAAGTCTTTACAATTGCTATAATGTAATTAACAATTCTGGAAATAACAAACTTTCTTCTCTTCTTCGAGCTCCATTCTTGAACTCCGACTTCTTCTTTTTTTCTACTTGAAAGAATCTTGATAGAAACCTCTTTGAACATTGAAAACACCTTGAAGAGTGTTATAGTAATACCAACATCCTCGATACTTACAACGCTTGCTCCCTAAGAAATCTGTGTGTGAGGGAAGCGAAGATATCACACTCTTTGTTTCTTCACTTATTTTGTCATCTTTTACGGTCGATGGAAACTCCTTGAGATCCATTTTTCACTTGTTTCTTATTTATTACAAAATGATTTGTTCAACCTTCAAACATAAGAAATTTATCATAGATAAAAGCCAAAGAAACAAGAAAATAATTCATTGCTGGTAATAAAAATAAACTAATTTAAAATATTAATGGGTAATTGGTGTAGTTGGTGTATCTCGTATTACCGCTAATTTAAATATTTTAAAATCACAAATGATACATGAGTTTTATAATGAGCGCACAAACGATTTTGCCACGTAAATCAATTATAGGTTATCATATATTCAAGAAAAATTTGCTAAAAAGGGTCAAAATTAACTAACATTTGTCCTTTTATTATTTTTTTAAAAAAAGTTGTCTTAATACCCCTTAACTTTTTAAGTTTTACTTTTTTGTCCGTTCTATTTTGTTCCCAAAAATTAAACCATCTTTTAAAACTTTTTAAAGAAACAAAATCCCTAAAAAAATTTTCAAGCTCGCGACAAAGCTCCTCCGTCGATCTCTGGGAAGCTCGTTTTCCGGCGAGTTTCGGTCCGGCCGGTTAGGGATTTGAAGTATCTCGAAGGTTCTCTTGAAGGTGGGTTGAAGTTTTCGTTGAAAATTTCTTAAAAGACTTGAAGCTCAACTTGAAGAAATTTTTTCGGGTTATTGAAATTTGTCTATTTTTCTAGAAATTTAAGCTACAATGTTGATAAGAATGTTGTTTTTATTGTTCTTGTTCTTGGTTTTGACCGAAAGTTTTAAATTTTAAGTTTTTTTTTTTTACCGAAAGTTTTAAGTTTTTTTTAGAGAATTTTGGTTGCTTTGATTGATCTAGTTCATGGGTTTAGGTTGTTAAAGATTGAATTGTGGGAATTAAACACTTTTGGAGATTGTTATAGTTCATGAGTTATGTTGATTTTCTCTAAACCGAAAGTTTTATGTTTTTGGGTAATTTATGTTCTTTTGATTCTTGTAGTTCATGTGTTTAGTGAGTTATAAATTTTTACTAAGCCTATGAATTTCCTGAAGAAATAAGCATATTCAGTATCTAAAACTTCTGAGGCTTGTAGCTTTGTGGTGTTAGTTCGATATAAAACCACTGTAATTTTTCAACCCAA
>OVBE01009692.1:0-15777 GCA_900406425.1 Iberis pinnata
CATGTACTAAGAAAGTGATTTAGAATCCTCAAGATCCACCAACCTAAAAGAGATCTCATGAATCAAACTATGTAACATCTAAAGTCTCTCTTTTTATACTAACAAATCAAGAATCAGCACAAACTTGGCAAATACAGCTTAAATCAGACCTTGATTTGCTTCAATTTGAACAATTTCCTCAATGTCTAGATTCAACATGTACTAAGAAAGTGATTTAGAATCNCAAAAGGAATCTCATGAATCAAACTATGTAACATCTAAAGTCTCTCTTTTTATACTAACTAATCAAGAATCAGCACAAAATTGGCAAATACAGCTTAAATCAGACCTTGATTTGCTTCAATTTGAACAATTTCCTCGATGTCTAGATTCAACATGTACTAAGAAAGTAATTTAGAATCCTCAAGATCCACCAACCTAAAAGGGATCTCTTGAAACAAACTATGTAACATCTAAAGTCTCTCTTTTTATACTAACTAAACAAGAATCAGCACAAAATTGGTAAATACAGCTTAAATCAGACCTTGATTTGCTTCAATTTCCTCAATGTCTAGATTCAACATGTACTAAGAAAGTGATTTAGAATCCTCAAGATCCACCAACCTAAAAGAGATCTCTTGAATCAAACTATGTAACATCTAAAAGTCTCTCTTTTTAATACTAACTAATCAAGAATCAGCACAAAATTGGCAAAATACAGCTTAAACCAGACCTTGATTTTGCTTAAATTTGAAAACTTTCTTCAATGTCAAGATCATAAATGTACACAAGAAAGTAAATTTTACCTGAACAGAAGCAATCCCTTGATCAGAGATTTCAACAGGACCAAGCCAACTAGTATAAGAATAATGCCAATTCATACTTAAATTACAAGTAGTCCCTGAAGCAACAATCACAACACCAGTTTCACCAAGCTTAACATAAGAAGATTCAACATTAAGCTCGTATATTGTGAGATTCGAGACAACAACATCAATTCCACCAAGAAAAGGGATTTTTACAGATTTCTCTATTCTAGGGATTTGAAGAGGTATAATAGATTTGATAGCTTTGTTAACTAGTAAGTTTTTGACGAAATCTAGACCGTTTTGAGATATGAGAATTGATGTGAATGAATCTGTTTGTGTAATTGAAGGTGAAAAGAAGAAACTTTGTAATAGAAGAAGGAAGAGAAAGCACCAACGAGTAAAATCCATGGCGGAAACTCTTAAAGGTTACGTTTTTATTAGTAAATCTTCCACGCTAGATAATAGAAGCTTTGATCTTTAGATGATGAAGAAGAAGTTGTTGCGTAATTGTTCTTTGGATTATGATGATAAGGAAATTTCTAAAGTACCCTTGTGATTCAATTCGTATTGACTTGGGTTTGAGGGGAAATCGCGGGTTGTTATTCGGTTCGGATCGGTTTTTTCGGTTCAAGTTCTTTCGGTTTTTCAATATGATTTATATAAACACTATTAAAAATCAATTCCCTTCGATTCGATTCGGTTTAAATTTAAAATATAGAAATTATTTGAAAGCCGAAATATTAAAAGTTTCGCTTTAGCTCGGATATTTAATCAAAAATATTTGAAAGAACTAAAATATACAAAATATATGAAATTTAAAATACCTAAAAAACCTCAAAATATTTAAAAGAACGAAAATATTCAAAATATTTAAAACCAAAAATATTCAAAAAAAAACTAAAAATATCAAAAACCGAAAATATTCATAAATAAACAAATTAAATAAGATATAAAAAATTTGGTTAAAAGAATATATATTCATAGTATTTTGTATAAACATTTACCTTATATTTTTGGTTTTTTTGGCTTTTTATCAGTTTTTCGGTTCAGTTGGTTTTTCCAAACTGAACCGATATCTTGATTCTTCTACCAAAAAATTATTCGTGTTGAATATAGGGTGAAGGTCTCCCTTGATTTAGGTTCGTATTTGAAAAAGATTATTACAAGTGCGAAGTAAAACGAGGACGTCGACAAATCTGACGTATTCAAAAAAATATAAAAAATCTAAGAGAATCGATTTATCCTTTTAATTTTTCTATAAAATCTCTTTTTTCTCCAATTGCCGATCTTTTCTTCGTGAGAGGTCTCTCTCATTTTATAGTGTTTTCATTGTTATAATTCGGCTATGTAGAGCAGATGGATAGATATACTGTTCCTCTAACAAGTTGGTCAATAAATTACTATTTTGCGAGTTTTAGGGGACTAGACGCATTATTTCTTCGGCGCCTCCTGAGATGCGTCTCTTGTGTGGATTTACTAAGGTTCGGCTCGATTTTTTGGTTTCATATAGTTTGCCCACCTCTAGGGTAATGTGATTAAAATAGGAAGTTTTTGGGGGTGAAAACATAAATTTTGTAAAATTGCCATATAATACAAAATACTTTTTTTATAATTCTTTTAATAATTTAATCGTAATTCGTGGAGGCTAAGCCGTCACGGAACAGAAGAATCAATAAGAACTCAACGGCGATCTATCAAAAGCTTTTAACCGGAATCTATGGCTATGCAAGCCGGAGTTCAAACCTCTAAAGTCCTTATACTACTCGGCGCAGGTCTCTCTCTCTCTCACCATAAACATTTCGATTGCTTCGATTTGTATAGCTTTGACTGTAATCTAAGAAAAGTTTCATCGAGATTATGAAACCTTAGATTGTAAATTTCTCTCAATTTTGATTTGATCACTATGCAAAAATGGTTTAAGATCTTCTAAATTGGTTATAATTTAGGTGTTTCTGGTTCGATCATATTGAGACATGGAAGATTATCTGAACTAATAGCACAGCTTCAAGATTTGCTTAAAGGAGCTGAAGGAGTTCAAAGCACACCTTATAAGTATGATACTGTACTCCTTGCTGCTCAGGTATAATGGTTTGTGCGTTTTTGGTTTCTTTGATTTGTGAATCATTAAGGTGAAAATTGGTCTCTCTGTTTTATAATAACCAGATTCGACAGCTTGCAAATGAAATCAAAGAACTAAGTATGATTAATCCAGTTACAATATTCAACAAATATTCTGATTCCAATGGTAATGTTAGATTGTTTTCTGATATGTTAATGTAGAGCATTCTTGTAATGAGAAGTGGAGAATGAATTATCTTTGCTTTTGCTTTTGTAGGATATGCGTCTTACTTAGTTCCAGCAGCTGCGGTTGGAGCTATGGGATACTGTTACATGTGGTGGAAGGTACTCTTCTCTTGAAATCTATCATTTTCGTCGATGTTTTATAAATCATTGTCTTCTAACTTGTACCTGCATCTTCATATTTCTTTTCAATGTCTTGCAGGGTTGGTCATTTTCTGATGCGATGTTTGTGACAAAGAAAAATATGGCTAATGCAGTCGCGTCTGTTTCGAAACAACTAAATGATTTATCAGAAACATTAGCTGTGAGGAATTGTTCTTTCAAAGCATGTTATATATATAAGACTATTTCATTGTGGTTTTTTGACTCGGTGTGTTTGTTTGTGTAGTCAACAAAGAAACATCTTTCTAAAGAGATAGCGAAATTGGATTGGAAAGTGGAAGAACAGACAGAGATATCTAAAATGATCTTAAGTGATGTAAGACATCCATCTTATTCTTCATTTTTCTCGTATTGATGTCTTAAAATTTCCCTAGACTTCATATTAGGATAACAATATATTCGTCCAAGCGATCTCTTTGGCACTTAATTGGCACAATTGTGCAAATAACATCCTCCAAGAACTAGAAACTAATTTGAAAATCCAAAATATTGTAGAGTTTTTTTATTAGCGTCCAATCTCTTTCGCCATACTGAACATTCGTAGCTATGATTCTGCTGACTTCATCAACTTAGGTTAGCTAGGTCTAATGGTACATAAGTTTCACTTAAAGAGTACTATGATCTCTACGGAAACCTCCATCAATGCCCTTCTTTGTTATGCATCTTATATGCAAACATCACATGACATGTTGTTTCAATGTAGGTAACTGATATGAAATCAAGCATTTCACAAATAGGATTTGACTTTCAACAGATCAATGAAATGATATCCGGAATAGTAAGTCACTATCTTTAACCCACCGAACAATTCGTAAGGACTAATATCCTTTTCTCTTCCTTTTCCTAATTGTCACTCTCTTCTATCAAATTTTACAGGAAGGTAAAATCGAAAGTCTTGAGAGTAAACAGGTAAATTTACTATAGACAACGCACAAATCAAAAGGTTTCTTAGATCTTGTTAATTCTTAAACACTTTTTAAAAAATTTCAGGATGTGACCTTATCAGGACTATGGCATCTATGTCAAGTTGCAGGCGTTAAAGGTAGCACGAGCTCTAAAGTATTTCAGGTTAGTTAAATGAAACGTCTGTCTTACCTATTTTTCACTTAATGAATGGTCTGATTGAAGGAAAGAGTTGTTGTTTGTTGGCTTCTTGATTTAGGATGTTGGTGCGAAATTACCTATCGATGCAAAACCGTCAGCTAATACTTCTCTCTCGGTAACAATGCTACACTACTCTTCTCTCTTCACAATCTAAATTCGTTTTAGTGATGCGAAAATCTCGTCCTAGTAGTTAATAAGTGAAAAGACAATATCACAAAGACCAAAGTTTGTTTGTCACACCATTCAAATCGACAAAAATCCGATCCACAACCAATTTTCATAATGCGGAGTTTAGTAACTATGCCTAGTCAAACTCCCGTGAAAAAACGGTGTGGACTTTTTAACCACTTGACCAAATTCACTTCTTCCCAATATATCGTTTTTGAATTCACTTATATTGAAAAGTAACCTTAGTAGCACTAAGAGCCGGTTTTGAGATTTTAAAGGTCGCAATATAAAATGAAAAACATGTCGTTTTTAAAATAAAACTTTGAAAATGAGCCGGTCTTAAAGTAAAATTTAAAAAATATAAAATGGGTCGCAAGCTCGTGTTTACTATGCTTGGCCTCAGGACTGGCCATGTTAGCACTTAATTACATCATCTCATGATGTGCTCTTTGGCTATCTAAAACTCATAAACTATGGAAACTTTAGGGTCTACGGTTTCTAACAGAAGGCGAAGAAGGTATAAACGTAATACAAAGGCCGGTTTTAGCGAAAGAAAACCCGGTGGAGGAGAAATCGAAAGCCGCGGCTACGGTGGCAAGAACGAGAGTTCATAGAGCGTTTCCGGGAGGAATATCATGGGTACGTGATGTTACAAGACAATCGTAAAAGTATTGTTTGTGTTTGTTGATAGATGAAGAATCTGATTTTATACATCCCAATTCTGATATTTGTTGTAATTCAATCAACAATATATATTGTTGGCTCATTTATTATTTTGTTATCCTCTTTGATGTTTGTAAAAAATAATAAGAGTGGAAAAACTTTATGTTGAATGAATGAAAATGAATTTTTATGAGTGGACTCTTTGATTTTAATTGAATCAGAAAGTTTGGTATCAGTAAGGTGCTGCATATTGCAAATTTAATAAACGAAACATACTCCCTCCGTTTCAAATTAGTTGTCGTTCTGGAGAAAAATTTTCGTTTCAAAATATATCGTTTTAGGTTTTCAATGCAGAAATTAAATGAATTTGACTTTTTTAACCAATAGAATAATCGCAAGAGTTTTTTTTATTGGTTAATTTAGAATATTTAATGGTGTTTTTATAGAAAATAGAGATTTCTTAATTTGTGTGCAAAACTCTAAAACGACAACTAATTCGAAACGGAAGGAGTATAAAAAATTGTTACACAACAATTAAAAATGTGTGTGAATATCATCTAAACATATAATAGTATACTATATTAATTGTATTTTTGACTAGGACTATTGGTGGAGTTTTCTTATATAATTTTTTGTATAGATCAAAAAAAATTTATTGTATTATGTCTCGTCTGGACTTATAAATGCCACTATTATTATATAGATAAAAAAAATTTATTATATTCTATTACACAAAATTGTATTATGGGAGGGCACAACGGTTTCAAGAATTCTACTATCTTTTATGTGGTCTAGAGATTTAACCATTAAATCAACTCATTTATTAGTTCATTGCAAAAATTCATGCTATTGTGAAGTAATTTAAAAATTAATAATATTATCTACTATATATTAAAAGTGTAGATTTTTTGAAAATAAATATTTTATTTGTTAGAAATTACATTATTTTCTTTTAGCTAAATGAATAAAATAAATTTTCCATTAAAAATTAATATGAAAATATATTTCACAACTTAAAATATCTCTTATTATTATCCATATATCAAAACAAATATTTAACTATATAAATAAAAAAACCTTCATAGTTTGTTTATTTAAATTTAAAATAACTTATTTAAACGAAAATATAATTAAAATTATATATATCTATTTTCTGTCAATATTTAATATCTTGATTTTTGACTAATAAATTTTATAAACATCTTATATAAATTTTTATATTGCATTTTATATGATTTTTATATTAAATTCCAAATTTTATATTCAATATACCTCAAGTGAATGATAAATAGCCTAATTCACGTAAATAATAATCTATTCATAATCTGGTTATACAATAATTAAACCGACCGGTTTAATCTACAGAACCGATACCGGTTTGTGGCGGTTAATACAATGACCCGAAGCATAACGAGAAATCCAAAATCTCGCCAGTGAGAAAGAAAGAGCTTAAACTCAGAGATATTGCGAATTCTCAAATCCAAAACTCACTGGTGAAGAAGATCTCGATTTCTTCCTTATTTTCAATCGCGATGCGGAGGTATAATCTTACTTGAATGTTTGCTTCTCTTGAACTATTTTGATTTTCGTTGAGATTCAGTTTTTTGTATCAGTTGGATCGGTGTTGATTTTGTTTGATGTTATAGGTTAGGGAATCATCGTCTTCATGGGAAGACGGTAGGACTTGGAACAAAGGGAATAGTGGTGAAGCTGTCTCTTGGAGTTATTATTCTACTGATTTGTACACTCTCTCTGCTTTTCTCGCTTAATATCGGTGGTAATCGTGATCCGTCCCGTCCATTGAAGGTTAGTTCACCTTTTTACTATGTAGTTGGAGTTTAAATTTGTAGCTTAAGATAAGATTGGCAATGAAATGAAGATGGAAGTATTCGTTTAGATTCTCTATGTTGATCTAAGCCTTTTGATGGATTCTATAATGTGAGCAGATAAACGTGGAAGAGCTATGGGAGAGTGCTGATTCTGATGGTTGGAGACGATCTTCTGCACCACGATCTGACTGGCCTCGTATGTATGTTCATCTCGTGTTGTTTTAAGCAATAAAGATTTAACTTAGATGCTAATCTCAAAGTCTTAAAGCATTCCAAGATTGAAATGATGATAAGAATCTTCTGATTTCTTTTTGTAGCTCCTACGAAGGAGACAAATGGTTATCTTCGTGTTCGATGTAATGGTGGTTTGAATCAGCAACGTAGTGCGGTATATGCTTTATTACACTTCTCTTCTGTATTTGAGCACTCCAATAGTGTTGATATCCTTTTTGAGTCACTTTATGAGATGTTTGTCTTGTCTCTAAACTCTTGGGGAGTTGAGCTAGCTTCAACCCCACTATGAATTTCGTTGTTTTATCTTTGATTTGACACATTGACCTCTGGATGCTGCAGATATGTAATGCAGTACTTGCTGCCCGAATCATGAATGCTACACTCGTGTTGCCCGAATTAGATGCAAACTCGTTCTGGCATGATGACAGGTATGTTGCTTCCTTCCAAGTTAGGATCCTCCTTATTACATATCATTAGTTTCAGAAAATAGACTTTCTGTAAAATGAAGAGTTGATTATTACTGGTCACAAACGTAAAAGTTATGAAATTTGTATGCCTTTCTAAGTATCATCAGACAGATAAGTTATAAGTAGCTTTTTTGTAAAATGCTAAGGATGTGTTGTGCTCAGAAGAGCAAATGCCATTACATAAATTGTTTGAGTATATATGTCTGTATCCTCTAATATATGATTCTTTTATTCGCAGCGGGTTTCAAGGTATCTATGATGTTGAACATTTTATTGAGACACTGAAGTATGATGTTAAGATTGTGGGAAAGATCCCTGATGTTCACAAAAATGGGAAGACCAAGAAGATAAAAGCTTTTCAGGTATAAGCACAAAGTATTGTTTTGTTTTCAGTATAAGCTTGAACTCTGGAAGTAAAGGTTATATATCTCTGTGTTCATTTATCTTTGAATTAGATTCGTCCTCCTCGAGATGCTCCTATTGAGTGGTACTTGACAACTGCTTTAAAGGCAATGAAAGAACATAGTGCTATCTATCTTACACCTTTTTCACATCGGTTAGCAGAGGAAATTGACAATGCCGAATATCAACGGTTAAGATGCAGAGTGAACTACCATGCTTTGAGATTCAAACCACACATCATGAAGTTGAGTGAATCAATCGTTGAAAAACTCCGTTCACAGGGCCACTTCATGTCTATCCACCTTCGTTTCGAAATGGATATGTTGGCATTTGCAGGGTATGATATCTTACATACATCAGCACACATATGAACAATGGCTCATTGTCTATTTGCTGCAGGTGTTTCGACATATTCAACCCTGAGGAACAGAAGATACTTAAGAAGTACCGTAAAGAAAACTTTGCAGATAAAAGGCTTATTTACAATGAAAGACGAGCTATCGGGAAGTGTCCATTAACCCCTGAGGAGGTACCTGATAGGCTATGGCATTATCATAGTCTTTAGAATTGCGGCATGACATTTTCATTTTGATCGATCCTTGTGGTTCAGGTCGGTCTTATATTACGAGCAATGAAATTCGACAACTCAACAAGGATATACTTAGCAGCTGGTGAACTATTTGGCGGTGAACGATTCATGAAACCATTTCGAACCTTATTCCCACGGCTTGACAACCATAGCTCGATAGATTCCTCCGAGGAGCTATCAACAAACTCACAAGGCTTAATAGGATCAGCTGTAGATTACATGGTATGTCTCCTTTCCGATATTTTTATGACGACATATGATGGACCAAGCAATTTCGCAAACAATCTCTTAGGCCATAGGCTTTACTACGGATTCCGAACCACGATTAGACCGGATAGAAAAGCTTTAGCTCCGATATTCATAGGTAGAGAGAAAGGTAAAACTGATGGATTTGAAGAAGCAGTAAGAAGAGTAATGATGAAAACAAACTTTGGAGGACCACATAAACGTATATCTCCTGAATCGTTTTATACAAATTCATGGCCTGAATGTTTCTGTAAGATGAATCCGATGAGTTTTATCGATAAATGTCCGCCGGATAATGTTATAGAGATTCTTGAAAGCCGGTTACAGAGTGTCGGAGATTCAGATTCTTCTTCTCATAAGAATTCATCTGTTGATGGATTAGAATGGTGAGGATCTTACTGTAACGTTTTATAACCAAAGAAGAGCATATGAAGAGAAAGAGAGAGAGATTCAGATTCAGGTTCATTTTTTCTTTATAGAGTTATAGATTTGAATCTTGTGTCAGAATTTGTTACAAACTAAATGATGTGATTTTGCAGATACGTATCATGTTTGTAATAAAGAAATGTCTGATACAATCTTTTTGTATATTGAATTCTAAAAAAAAGAAGGTACAAATCTTATAAAATTTACAAGGAAACAACTCTAAAACCTAGGACTCGGAATTCGGTTCAATCGGTTCGCCTCCGATCAGTTTTTTCGTTTTTGGATTTTGTGCAGAACTAAACCGAATAAAATTTTGGTTCGGTTTGGAAATTGGTTTATTCAGTTCGGTCAATTTTCGGTTAAATTTTGGTTATTTTTTCGGTTTTTTTGGTTTGTTCGGTTTATCCAGTTCGTTTTTTTTATTGGGTTATTTTCGGTTTATTGGTTCGCTTCGGTTCGCTTCGATTACCGAAATTGAATTTTTTTTGTGCCGTTCGGTTATTGAAACATAATTCGGTTCGGTTCGGAAAATTTGGTTCGGTTTATAATCCCAGTCCTACTAAAACCTATCAAACTTGAAACCAAGCTAAGAACAGTTGAGAATTAGAGAGAGAAGCCAAATTGATCCGAATGAGAGCCAAAATCTTCTACATCTTCTCCTTTTATCTTCTCGACTATGCTTCACTATGTTTTTTTTTTTTTTTTTCTGTTTCTTCAGTTGCAACTAACTCCAACTGTTATTTGAACTTCGCCACTCTCCTCTCAACACGTGGCATTCATTATTCTGTAACAAATCTTCTCTCCCCAAAGAATTTTGACCTCAAGGTTCCACAAAATCTAGAAACCTTTGCAAGAGATCAAAATACTATTCCCAGGCGGCTTCCTCAATACCTTGATCCGACCATTTGACCAACACTTGTGTAGCAGTTTTGCCTTGTCTTTTAACCATATGACGTTTCAGAATCAACTCAGGCCGCTTGCTGATAGTATTAGGCTGAGCTGTAGGCAACTCAGAAGAAGTGAAAACATTGCCCACCAACTCTTTTAATTAAGAAACATAGAAAACTAGATGAATGTGAGATTGACTAGGTAATTCCAGTTTGTAAGTTACTTTCCCACATTTGTTAATAATTTTGTAAGGTCTATAGTACTTTGGAGCCAACTTTTGGTTAGGCCTCATGACCACTGAAGATTGTCTATAAGGTTGTAGCTTGACAAAAACAAAATCACCAACTTCAAACTCTCTTTCACTTTTGTGTTGATTAGCAAGTTGTTTCATTATGTGTTAAGCTCATAACAAATGAAATTTCAATATCAGGATCATGTTTTTCCTCTCCTGTAGACTACGAGCCACTCTATCTACTTTTGACTCACCAGGAAGATAAGGCAAATGTAATGGAGGAGCTTGACCATATACAATCTCATACGGAGTCACCTGTGTAGTAGTATGAAAGCAAGTATTATACCAGAATTCAGTAAGTGGCAGCCATTTACTCCATAAGTGTGGCTTATCATTGCACATACAACGAAAATATGTTTCCACACACCTGTAAACAACTTCAGTTTGGCCATCACTTTAAGGATGATAGACATTTGAGTAATTCAAAGTTGTTCCTTCAATGTGAATGATTCCTTCCAAAAATCACTCAAAAATATTGCATCTCTATCACTGACTATTGATTTAGGATAGCCACGTAACTTATACACATTTTCCAGAAAGGCTTGTGCCACAGATGAAGCAGAATATAGATGAGCTAGAGCCATAAAATGTGCTGCTTTACTCAATCTATCAACAACCACTAAAATCACAAATTTCCCAAATGAAAGTGGCAAACCGTCAATGAAATCTATAGAAAGATCAGTCCAAATTGTATTAGGGATAGATAAAAGCTGCAACAAACGAGGATAAGCATCATGATCATCCTTGCATTGTTGACAGATTCGACAACTTATGATGAAATGTTGTATATCCTTACTCATACCTTTCTACTAAAACAACCCTTTAACTCTCTGAACCATGACATATTTTCCTGAGTGACCTCCACTACCAGAACAATGCAACCAATTAAGAATAACACCACAATTTTTGATTTCCTTCTTAAAACAGTATGCACCCAACTAAAATACTTCTTACCATCTGGTTTTTGTTTCAAACAGTCAATGATATCCTTTAGTTTCCAATCCCCAAAATAACCATCTTGTATTCTTAGTAACAAATCACAATCCAGAACCGACATAACCATATGTAAAATCTTAGCACTCTTCACTCTAGACAATGTATCAGCACCAACATTATCTTTTCCTTGCTTGTATTGGATTTCATAGTCAGATTCTAACAGTTTAGGTAACCATTGTTGTTGAATTGGTGTATTCAGTCTCTGTTCTAACAAATATTTCAAACTTCTCTGATCAGTTTTGATAATGAAATAGCCCATCAACAAGTAATGCCTCCACTTTTGAACTGCAAAAACCACATCCAACAATTCTTTCTCATAAATGGAAAAATCTATTTGCCTTCCCTTCAAATATCTGCTTATATAAGCCAATTGATGGCCATCTTGCATAAGAACTACATCAATACCATGTCCACAAGCATCAGTTTCAACCACAAAGGGTCTATCAAGCAGAGGTAAAGCAAGAAAAAATGCTGAACATAAAGCATTTTTCAGTGATTGGAAACTTTCTTGAGCTTCAATACGCCATTCAAAAGAATCTTTCTTGGTCAAATTTTTTAAAGGTCTGGCAACAGAACCGTATTTTTTCACAAAACGTCTGTAATAACCAGTAAGGCCCAAAAATCCTCTCAACCGCTTCACATTCTTAGATAATAGCCAATATCTCACAACTTTTAATTTGGATGGATCTGTAGACACGCCTGCAGCTTCAATGAAATGTCCTAAATACTCAACTTTTGGGACTGTAAAGGCACACTTACTCATCTTAGCAAAAAACTTATGACTTCATATTAAGCTAAAAACCTGTTGCAAATGATATAAATGAGCTTCAATGGAAGAGCTATAGATGAGTATATCATCAAAAAGATAAGTACACTCTTTCTCAACCATTCTTTAAAGGCATCATTCATCAATCCTTGAAATGTGGCTGGAACATTTGTGAGACCAAAAGGCATCACCAAATATTCATATTGTCCATTGTGTGTCTTAAAAACAATTTTATGTATATCCTTAGGTTCCATTCTTACTTGATGATAACCAGCTCTTAAGTCAACTTTTGAGTAGATCTTAGATCCCCCTAATTCATCCATAAGATCCTCAAAGAATGAAAAGTCTATCTTTAACAGTGATGTTATTTAACCCCCTGTAATCTACACAAAGTCGCCATGATCCATCCTTTTTATTGACCAATACAATGGGTGAAGCATAAGCACTGGAGCTAGTTTGAATGGTACCATTATCCAACAACTCCTGGACCATTTCATCAATTTCATTTTTTTTTTGATACAAATCATAAAGATACAACCTTTGATTCTGTGGATTAGATCCCTCCAACAGTTGTATTTTACGATTGTGATTAGGCCTAAAAGGTGGTAATGAAGTGGGAACTTCAAAAATGTCAGCAAAATCCAGTAACAGCTTTTCCACCTCTGGATACTACTGTATTGTTGTCTTAGTAGAACAATTTTACATATGATATGTGGATTTAATCACCTTAAGTTTCAATGCACATAACATTGCCAATTGATCTATGGAATCATGAGACATGTCGTAACAAATTGTCTTTAATTCCTTAACATATCCTTGTTTTATACCATGTAACACCACTTTGACATTGTTCATTTTAAGCTACATTTCCAAGTCTTAGAATCCCAAGTGATAGAACCTAGAGTCTGTAGCCATTGAACTTCTGACACCATGTCACAACCACCCAAGGGAATAACTATACAATATGCTTTAAAAGTATGGTTTTGAAAATTCCATTAAAATTGATGAATACGTCCTTTAATGGCCAATTTGCTTCCATCAGCTACTGCTACTTTAGCTGAGCCATCTGATTCCATCGTACACTCTAATTTGTTAACCATTTGTGGATCTATAAAGTTCTGTGTTGATCCATAATCAATCATAATAAACAACACTTTCTTCCCATGATTTCCCGTCACTTTCATAGTCTAGTAATCAGATATGCCAGGTACTGCATTAACTGAGATGTGTGCAATTTCACCTTGATCTTCTGACTCTTCCTCTACTTCACAGTGAGTAACATCAGGTTCCAAACCAGATTCAATCATATACAATTGCTTCTTATGCTTTTGATAATGATCTGAGCTATATTTTTCATCATATTGGAAACATAGTCCTTTAGCTCTTGCTCTTCTATCATTAATCTCCTATTCAGACAATGTTCTTCTTGGTTGTATTCCAGACTCTTTTTCCTTCAGTAGTAGCTCTTTTTGAATAAAACTTGATTTCTGAGTCACTGAAGGCTTAGTGCTTTGCCATTGTTGACTTGTTTGTCTAACTGGGTGTGCTTTTTCATATAATCTTCCTAATAGCAAACATTGTGTGACAGATTTGGGCTGAAACATCCTTAAGTGCATCTGTGTATTCATCCTCAAACCTGCCAAATATGCACTAACCAAATATTTTTTGGAAGGTTGAGTCTAGTTCGTATCAATTCAAACTTCATGTGATAGTCAGCAATACCACTTGTTTCTTGTAATTGATGTGATCCTTGATGGCTCACAAACTGAATTTTGGAACAATGAAGGATCAAGACAATTCCAAGACTTGGGAGCAATCACAAGGAATAAAGCAAATGAGCTAGCTAAGATCATGGATGATATGCTAAGGAAAACTCAAGGCATGGAGCAAGAAGTTGTATCAAGCTACATCAACATCACTCAAGCATTTGAAGAAGATCAAATGTATTCACTAAGTCGTTAAGTGGTATATCTAGTACTCTTTTTCCTATGCTTCGGTTTTGTCCCAATTGGGTTTTCTCAAGCATATGTTTTAATGAGGCTAGGTAAATTACTTTCATCTATGTTACTTAGTAATACTTTGATATAGTTGAAGACTCTAAATAATTTAGAGGGTTTGAGAAGCTTCTAAAATAAAGTCAAAAAAGCCAAATAGTCCCTATAAAGACAAGACATGCATGAAGAGTATACTTTATTCCTTTTTTTGTCATTTCCAAGGAGGAGCCTTTGTCACCTCCTTCCTCTATATGTAATGCACGAAATTACCAAGCAAAACATCCATCTTTTTGGATCAATTTATGTTCTTTCTAAAGATTGGTGTGAAGCAAAAAAAACCCATTTTCTTCTTTGAAGAAATTCTGTCTACTTTTTGTGTGAAACAACTAAGTAGCAGTCTTCTATCACTTCATTTGATCATTCCATAGATCATTTGATTATATCATCATCATTCTTGCTTCATCCATCCATTTTGCACTTCCCTAGTTTCCATTCACCAGATCACATCCGCGGATCACGCCGGCCAAGATTCCATTCACCAGTTCTGATCCACCGGATTTCATCCACCAGGTTCTATCCACCGAATCTCATCTATCAGATTCCATCCACCATTTCTCATCTACTAAATCCCAATAAACCGAATCGGATTTAGTTCAGTTTATTTGGTTTGGTCTAAACGGATACCCTTGTAAATATAGTATGCTCAAGTAGTTTAGAATGAAAAATAAATAGATGGATTCTGAAAATGAAATAAAGAAATGTACGAAGTCAGATTTTAAATGTTTAAAATGAGTATATGTGCCTCCAAACAAATTTAATATCTATCTAACAAACAAATATTGATATCAATATATAATAAAGAGATCTATATCAATTTTCTTTTTTTGAATTTAAACGGTTACAAGTGATTTGACCAAAATATATTTTATGTATATAAATATCTATTTTTCCTATACTCACTCTATATTTCTTCTTATCTCCTCAAATATTAGTCTCATAATCCATAAAATAAAATACATTCATCATTATCCATTCTTGTTGCTCTTGTTAATTTATATATTAATTTTCAAAATGTGTATGTTTCCTCATTTTTTTCTTAATTAATTTGATAAACCTTTTATTTTTGTTTGTAGTTTAATTTTCTGCACCAATCAAAAATAAGAAACAATTTACAAAATAAGTATAAAATATTATCTTCTTTATATATACATTGGAGAAAAAATGGTTTGAATCAAAATTAAATATTGAAATATTAAATTTTTGTGTGGCTAGCTAATATTTAGCATCGATATTTATAAAATCAAAATAGAAAATGTTTATAAAATAAAATCTAGTCTTATCTTCTTAAATATTAGTTTCATAATCCATCCATAAAAGAAAATAAAATCATCATTATTCATTCTTGTTGCTATTATTATTATTATTATTATTATTATTATTATTATTATTATTATTATTATTA
>OVBE01009693.1:0-15776 GCA_900406425.1 Iberis pinnata
GTAATCTAAGATTACTCAGTAAGAACAGGGTCTCTAAACATCAATAGATAAAGATAACGCTTCCAACCCAAACCTAAAATAACAATCAGCACAGAACAATCAAATGCATGCAAATATAACAAATGTGATATCACCACTCAGTACTTATCACCACCAAGTAACCACGGTTCACTGTCATGTCTAAGCCATCAGCACGACCCTTCACTCTTCCCGTGTGGCCCTTCCTCCATCACCAGGGGTTGCCTTTATACACTTTACATTTTAAAGGTTATCACTTATAACGCGGCAATATGTTGATTTTGATCTCACCCAAGGTGATGTACCCAGCCACATCTCTACCACACAGGCCAGAGCAGGTACAACCCTATCAGGCCCCAACTGTCTCACTCACGGCGCCAATCACTGCATCATCATGCGGGTCTCGGGAGGGTCGCTAACCGTCCCGAGAAAATGGAGATCAGACATCAACTGCCACCATCGGTTATGGAAGGTAGACACACTACAATCCACTAACTGAATCACAGCGAGTATGTAGCTTATGTCACTCGATCCGGTTATGAGTGCATTCTCTTGCAACTTCACTAACCGAACCCTGAGGATATAACACTCCTACACCTGAATCTCATTTTTATATTTAACATGATTATTACATAAATACATACATACTCATCAATATGAGTATAATTCAATAATCACACAATACTTATCTTGCATTATCATCTCTAGCATGTATTACCACGACTAAATTATTCATGCATAATCAATAATCAACACCATGCCTAACGTGCATTTCTAACATATGCATATTCGATAATCATCACANTTGCATCCCTAGCACATCTAAATCAATAAAATATTAATCCAATAAAGACATTAATCAAATAAAAAATCAAGCATTATAACAACCTACTAATCAACTAATCCATCAAACCTAATAACCATGTCCGTATAATTCTAGCCAAAATCGGGCATTATAACGGCTTAGTAAATTGACTAATCAATGCAGCCTAATAACCATGTGATTATAATCCTACCAAAAATTGGGCATTATAACAGATTAATAATTCACTAACCAAATCAACCTAATCATCGTATAGGATTAATTTACCGAAAATCGAGCATTATAACGGTAATCGGAAAATGGCTAAGTAAGAAACCTAAACCTCTTTGGGATATGAACTCAAAGCATAAATTAAATATTAATATAAACATGTGCTACTTCACATGGCCGAACTTACCTTTTCTTGGCTAGACTTGGCTCCAGAAAGATTGCTCCTAAAGCTTTAGAACACTTTCTCTCTTTACTAAGGTTTTCAAGTGAAGTTTTGGTGTGGTTTGAAAATGGATTCGACCTCTCCATCATATAGGGATTTATACAAGCATGAGGTGTCTAATAAGGAGCTTAGTGGCATGGTTGAAACACCAAAACACTCTCTTGGCTTGACACTTAGCACATTGGACACAAAGATGGCTTTAAAGGCCAACATGTGTCCATGAGGTGTAAGGTCTTAATGGAGACGACCTGATATGCTTCCACCTCATCCATGAGGTGTAATTTGATCCAAAAAACGTATAGGAGGTTGCCAAGTGGTCTGGACACCAAGCTTGCTCAAAAACGGCCTTATAGGAAAATGACACCTAAGCTAATCTAGAAGCATCTAAGGAGCATGAGGTGTAAGATCAGGTTGGAGATGGCTGCTTGAGTCGAAACAAATTTCTTGACTCACTATTTATAAACCTTGAGCTGTCCCAAATTCGTGCATAGCTTCAAAGTTATACATTTGGACCAATCATGTCCAAAAGATCATAACTAGCTAGGTGTACAAATCTGATTTGTTGATGCTTCAAATAGGAGGTGTCAAACTTTGATTTCCAAGTTATTTAAGCTCATGTATATCCATATTTAAGTCATATAAAATACTTATGTTGGTCGCTCACTCATCCTTAGTTTTACGGAAATATTCAAGTTACCGAACCGAGCCATTCCGGACGATCTCTGTGCAAGTAGGTGGTGTTGGCTTCCCATTGGTCCATTTTTATTCTAAGTATTTTAAAATTCTAGTATGGCCAATACTTATAAATTTATCCCCTTGCTTAATCACTCTATTAGACCTTCTCCCATAAATGGCCTAAATCCCTTATTTTACCGAAAATGTAGTTTTTCGGCAATTTCAACTTTCTCAGTTAAACTTTTCCTTTAGATTGCATAATCTTATTTATCCATTTGATAATAAGATTGAAATAAGTAATTAATCAAACGATCCTTCCTTTGATCATTTTATCATAGCTCGAGTCATCTTGATTTACTTTTGGCCTTATATGTCCTTCTCGGCCATGTTCCTTTCGCTAAGACTTTGACCATTCTCTCTTATTTCTATTGGATATTTCTTAGGTCTAGATGAGGGCTATTACATATACCATGTTGAAATTTAGATTAGAGAGTCTTGAATGTCTCAATAATAGGAGAGAGAGAGAGAGAGTAGAGAGAGAATGGGGAGAATTCGAAAGTAAGGAAGAGAGATTTTATTTCTCCTTAGATTAAATGTCTTCACAATAGTCTTCTTTAAATCCACATATGCTATCATATTCTCGTACTATCTACGTTAGCCAAGCATCCTAGTGAAATCTACAATCTCATCAATAAGGAAACAATCAGTAGCGTTAGTGAAAGCTACATATGAGAGCTTATTATTGATTGAGTTGATAAAACATCATACATAATGTTGAAGACACAACTGACATCACATCAAAATTTTGATATCAGACATAATGCAAACAATACGTCAGAAAGTTGATATCAAACAGGATGCAAAAGATACATGAGTTTGAATGTTGGAAGTTGTGTGCTTAAGATATAGTTTAGGATTTCGATCTTAAATACAAAAGATTACTACAACAAGATTCTGAATAGCTTGAAGACAAGATGGTTCAACACAGTATCCGTCAACACAACAAAAGGTGCAGATTCAGAAGACTGATAGGATCACTGAGTTACATAGATCAAGAATCTAACTAAAGATGTAATACTAAAGTATCATTGATTCAGAAAGAGGGAGATTGAAGATGCACTTTACATAATCAACAAACTGATGGTGAACATATTATCTATCATAGTGCGATTGTTGATGTGTCACAAAAGATCGTTGTTGGTAAACCGAAAGCTGAATGGGCACAGAAGTTTGATGAGATTCAACGCACTGGATGAATCAATTAAGATTTAGGAAGATGAAGAATTAATTGCGGTTTTATCTATGAAGATTATATCTAGAAGAGAATCTCAACAAAAAATATTATACCACGAAGATATTTGGTTCAGAAAATCATGGAAGAAAGAGATTCTTGGTGACGTCTTAAACTGAATATTTGATATATTCTGGGAGATTTAAAAGTGCTGATGTGGCACAAAGTGTTGGTGATGTGGCATATGATGTTGATGACGTGGAACAGGACACTGAATGACGTGTCACAACAAGCTACTGATGTAGTACATGCGATTGGTTGACAAAAAAAAAAATAGGATTTAATGATGTGGTTGTGCATTAAGATCCTACAAATTTTTTGAGAAGAATAATCTTTAGAAGAAAAATTGTATTGTTGAAAAGGATAATTTTTGGAAGAAAGAATATCCTTTTTTGTGAGATACTTTTAGATCCTAAGAACTAGGTTTTTCAATTAGTATATATAGATGAGGTGTTTGAAGAGTGCATGTTTCAACTCTTCCAAATCTATGGCGTTTGATGTGATCTTTGAAGCTGCTGAAAACAGGAAGTTGAAGAAGGGAGTGTTCGTTCTACATATCGATCTGGAACTGAAACAGTGGTTGGGTTCAAACTGAGGGCAGGCTCAGAGTTGAGTAAAAGCCAACTATAGACTGAGAGATTCGTTCGGGAACAAAATAACAGGTTGTTATTTAACAGGAAGTTAGGTTTGTGTAGCACCAATTAAGTTGATTACTTAATAGATCTTTAGTTGTTTTCAAATCATTAGAAAAGAATGGTAGCATGGTAGGATGATATACCTTATGCAATTGTATTTGTATTCTCTTTCTAGTGTATTTTGTTTAGGACAAAGTCTCGGGGATGTAGGGAAAACGAGCCCCGTTAACAAACGTGTGTGTCTCTCTTTAATTTACCACATGTGATCATATATGCTCTTAATAATTATACAAAGAATTATTGTTGAATTCAAAAAGATGTATGTATACAATATAGACGCCTGATAAGCAACAACAAAAGGTTTCTGGTAATGATGAGTAGGCTCTACACACTTTCAATTGGTATCAGAGCAGGTCACCAACAAAAAGCTTTGTGTCCTTTAACAGGTGATATATTGTGGAAAGCATGGAGATTCTACAATTTGGTTGTTGGGATGATAAAAGCATATGAATAGTAGACAAAGAGAAGAAATCCGGTGTTTTTGAAAATAATGTTAGAAGCTAATGATAAACAACCTGTTCAGACATAGAGTAGTGATACACCTTCACAAAATGCTAAAAATCAGTGTATTGAATGACCAAGGTTTTGGACAGTTTGAATATAATTGCACAAATTATGATGATGGTGAATTAGTGTATTGAATATAACAACAAATATTGAATGCTAAAAATCAACATACTGATTCTGATGATGAAATTGATCTGTCGCCAAACATCCGAATTATTTCACAAATTTGTTGGATGTTCATTAAATGGATCAGGTATATATACTCAATATATTATTTTTGGAGAAGAAATCAAAGACGTGATCAAGAGGAAAACTGAATCAGATGGGTGATGACGATCATACATTTGAATTAATCAGTCTAAGTTGCAGAGCTGATGTTTAGAAAGATGGTGAGTTCCAGTATGACTTTTTGACTTGTTTTTTTCCCATAATTATGAGATTGTTTATCAGCACTCAGCTCCACGAACACCGCAACAAAAGGGTGTACTGAAGAGAAAAAATAGAATGTTGAAAGAGATGGCCGGAGCATATAGCATGGTAATCAAGTGGCAGCGCACTTTCTTCTAAAGCAGTAAGTACAATATGTTATGTGATCAATTAGGTGTATGTCCAAAAATTGTCAAACAAAGATCTGTATGAGAAGTGGAAGAGAGATACACCAAGTGTGACGAACTTTCATGTGTTTGGGTATGTCTGTTACATATGTTATGACAAAGATCAGTTGGGGAAATTTGATTCTCAAAGTGATGAAGGGTTCTTTGAGGCTATTTGAGAATGATAACAACATTTTGGGTGTTGATATTACTCGGTTTTAATGCATAATTGTGGGCATTTATGTTTGCTATACTGCATTATTCTGAGTGTTTTTATTGCATATTTGGTAGATTTTCAGTATTCTAGGTGTTTGAGTCGATTCGGAGCAAAATGATGCATTTCAGAAATTTTCAGAAGATTTCAGAAGTGCCAGACAAAAGTGCTCGATCGAGCACAACAAGGATCAAACGAGCAGATGATTAATGAGTTGCACGATCAGGAAACATAGTTGCTCGATCGAGCAAAAGTCCCTGGAAAAATCCGGAGATCAAGATCGATCTGGCAAAGAAGAAGTCTCGAGCAAAAATGTGATTTGCTCGATCGAGCAAACACTTGCTCAATCGAGAACAACCCCCGAGAAGAAAAGAAGTTTTCCAAATTTTACAAAACAAGTCCTCAAGCCTATCAAGGTTTCCATATTTTATTAGTTTACCTTTTTAGCCTATAAATACGATGTGTTTTAGGCTTTTAGAACTAAGCTTTATTTTTATTCCAAGTTTTAGTGGGAGACGAATCCTGAACCTTTGTGGAGAAGATTTCTGAATCCTATTTTATATCTATTCTTATTTTAGTTATGTGTTCTTCTCTGATTTTGTATTGTTTATGCCTTGCCATGTCTGAGCAGTTCATTAGTTAGGTTTTAGGGTTTCCTAGGGAAACCAGGTTTGAATGTTAGGTTTAACTTTGTAGGATTGAATTTGTTAGGTTCTTAGTCTAAATTTGTTCTCAATGCATGAATTTGATCACCTAGTTTACGATTATAGGTTGATAAATACAAAGAGATTTGATTTAGAAGTCTGACCTAATTTAGATGAATAAGTGTTTTTACTTGCGAGAGTATTGTTTTAAATGCTTATGAACAATTGAATTTGAACTGTAACGCATGATCAAATTGCTTTAAGGACGGCGAGAGTTTGTCTCTGGCAATTCGAACATAGGGTTTAATACTCCGAGAGGAGATTATTCTTTATTCGTTTTTCATGTTAAGAACTATTTACAATCCAAATCCTGCATATTAAACTTGACTTTAAACCTAAATACCTACGGATTTCCCTAATGCCTAACATTTTTATATTATAGTTTTTAAAACATTTTTATTTGTTGTTTTGAATTACAACAATCACTTAATTATTCTCGCTTTAGCTAGATTTGAAATTGAAACTGAACGTGTACTTTCTGGTCTCTGTGGATTTCGATACCTATGCTTGCTACATTGAACTCTGCAGTACTAGTTTAGGATTAAATTCTTAACCTATCAGAATTTTAGCGCCGTTGCAGGGATCAATTGTGCATTTCTAGTTTTTTATTAGAATCTCGTCTAAAGTTTTTAATTTCAGTACTCATCTCGTTCCTTTTTTCTTGTTTTTGTTTTACAGGTGTATGATCAGAAGATCTGAAAAATCATCTGAATTGCTAAGCCTCAATAACTCGGAACTTGCAAGAATAGAACGCACCAACCGAAAGATCAAGAAAAACGTCAAATGGCTTGGAACGTTGGTCTAGTCATTCCGGACGGACTCCAAGGTCAAAACGATCCACTAGTTCTTGGACTCAATCAATTCATTAACCAAGGAAAAGGTGGTCATAATGGCATTCCAGTGCCACAAGGCCAACAAAGAGCTGCTAACAACCAAGCTCCACTGAAAAATACCAATCCTCAGAATGCTCAGAACATCAATGCAAGAAACTTTATCTTGTAGAGTTAATCAGCTCAATGCTCAGAACCATCCTCTAGTTGCTTCGTACAACAATGCTCAAGCTCACTATGCTAATAGGATTCCCATCCAGCCCCCTCAACCTCAGTGAAGGGAATACCATTCCCTATTTTGCTTGTTCAAATGATTCGTAACAACCAATTCAATGGTTTACCTATCGAGCATCCAGTGAATCATATTGACGTCTTTGAGGAGATCTGTAGCACTATCAAAATCAATGGAGTAACCAACAATTTCATGCACTGCAGTTTGTTTAGTCATTCCTTAGCTGACAAAGCACTTCGCTGGTTGAAATCTCTACCTGCAGGATCTATAGTAACTTGGGATGACTGCAAAGACAGGTTTATTAGTCAGTTCTTCACTACTACTAGGACTAATTCCTTAAGGAACAAGATCTCCGCTTTTTCTCAAACTCCTGTACAATCATTCTATGAATCTTGGGAACGATTCAAAGAACTGCTTCGTGATTGTCCGCACCATGGATTTTCAGATGTAAATCTCATCATTACCTTCTATAGAGGAATTGAACAGAAGTTCCAACTGTCCTTAGATACATCTAGTGATGGAGACTTTATGCATAAACTACTTCCAGATGCTTATCGATTGATAGAGAATCTAGCAGCTAGTAATAGCAATCATTGCCCAAAGTTTGATCGCCGAACAAAGATTTCGGTAATAGCTACTAACTTAGAGATCTCAGAGCTGAAAGAAGAATTCTCTAAGATGAAAGAACTAACCAATCAGCTTCTAAAAGGTCAAACTCAGAAACAGGTTAGTGTTGTGGATGATTCTGAAGTTAATTGCTTTGCGGTTCAAGAACTGAGCACATGTGAAGTTGAGAAGGAAGTGAGTTACATCAATGCTCAAGGTCAAAGGGTGTACAATCAAGGTTATAATCAAGGTTTTAACAAGAATCATCCTAATTTGTCTTGGAGAAATACCAATGTTGAGAACCCCCAAGATCAACATTACCCACAACAGCATAAATTCTTTGTGCAGAATTCTAATTCAGAAGGTTTTCCACAAACCTCTCAGCCTGTATTTCAACAAACTCAACCGCAACCAAGTAATTCAGTTGAGATGATGTTTAAGCAACTGCTGAAAGGACAACAGTTCCAAACATTGATCCAAGGAGAAGTGAAAGAGCTAAATCAAAAATTTGATGCATTATCAACCCATGTGAGGCAATTGGATGTGCAAGTTGCTCAGACTTCTGAAGCTGTGAAAAGACAAGCTGGTGTCTTTCCGGGGAAGGTTGAGGGTAATCCCAAAGGGTATTGCAAGACTTTGGTGAGTAATTCAGAGGAAAAAGCTGAGAATTTTGGAGAAGATGCAGATTTTAAAAGTCAGGAAGTTGATGCAGGGAGGTTTGCTCGATCGAGCAAATTTTTCCCCATCGAGCAAATCACTTCCGGAGGAACAGATCGATCGGGCATCAACAGTCCGATCGAGAAAATATGTGAAAAAGTGTGCTCGATCGAGCAGTTTTGTCGAACCCGACACAGAGTGTTTTTCTCGATCGAGAAACATTTGCCCGATTGAGGAAAAGCTCCTGGACCCAATAATTGTTGAAATCTCCTATAAGCCCAAGATTCCTTATCCGGTTCCTTCTACTAAGCCTAGATCAGAGTTTAAAGTTGATGAGATGATTGGAAAGCCACCTAATCCACTTAGGAAGCTTCATAAGGTACAAGATCCAGGGGAATTCTTAGTTCCTTGTTTGATCAATGGAGTGGAGTTCATCGATTCTCTTTGTGATAATGGGGCTAATGTGAGCGGTATGTCAATGACTGTTGCAAAACATAATGTTTGATATATTCTCGGAGATTTAAAAGTGGTGATATGGCACAAAGTGTTGGTGACATGACACATGATGCTGATGACGTGGAACAGAATGCTGAATGACGTGGTACAACAAACTATTGATGTGGTACACAAATTAGTTAACAAACAACAACTAGAATTTGATGACGTGGCTGTGCATCAAGATCTTACAAATTTGGAGAGTGATAACTCTCAATTTTCATGGTTCTTACATGTCATTTAGCATCAATTTTAAGGTCTTTAGGTTTGCATATATCACATTTATAGTTGATTTCAGTAAGATTGTGATTTTTAGGAACTTTTGCATTAGTATTTGCATTTGCACATATCTTGGAGGTTTTTCAGGACTTTCAGGACTTTTCAGGACAAATTGTGAAAATTCAGAGAAGGAGCACCAACCTGGAATGGACCAACACAAAGCATGGAATGGACCAACACAAAGCATGGAATGGACCAGCACTCAAACTGGATTGATTTTAGCTTGTCAAGATTCACCTTGGATTGATCTCAAGAAGGAGCAACACTTAACATGGAATGGCACTCAACTGGATCTATCTCAACACTCAACTGAATTTATCTCCACCTTGCCTGAATCTATCTCAGGACCAAAACTAGATCTATCTCCACCTTGCCTGAATCTATCTCAGGACCAAAACTGGATCTATCTCCACCTTGCTTGGATCTATCTCATGACCAAAACTGGATCTATCTCCACCTTGCATGGATCTATCTCAAGACCAAAACTGGATCTATCTCAACTTGTACCTGGATTGATCTCACCTTGCCCAAGCTGCAACACTTGGATCGATCTCCTCTCTATCAGATCGATCCCACCTTCACGTCCTGCCTATATCGATCTGAGATCGATCTCACCATCACCAAAGATTGATCCCTTCTTCAACACATAGATCGATCATAGATCGATCCACACTCACCTATATCGATCTTGGATCTATCTCAGCAACATCTGGATCGATCTCTCTCTCTTGAGGAAACTCATGAAACCTCTGAAACATAAGGAAGTGCAATGAACAGAAGCAAGGGAAAGAAGCAAGCAAGAATGGATCTATGATGAACAAGGCTGGATCGATCTCAGCAGCTCCCGGATCGATCTCAGCAGCTCCTGGATCGATCTCAACAAGCTCCAGGATCGATCTAAACAAGCTTCAGGATCGATCTCAGCAGCTCCTGGATCGATCTCACTCAAGCAACCTTGGATCCTTCTCAACAAGCTCCTGGATCGATCCCACTCTCAGACGCACCTCACCTGGATCGATCCCAACGCTTACGTCCAAGCTCTCAACACTTTAGATCAATCATGGACTAACTCAAGCTCCAAACCGACCAACTCAATTCCGGATAGCACCTGAACCTAGACCCAAGATCCAAGACAATGATTACCTTTTTGTCTTTAGTGCGATTTAGGGCTTTCCTCTGAACACTATAAAAGCCCTAAATCGCCTCCATTTTCAACAAGCTTAGTTTTTCTTTCCTTTTTAGGTTTTAGTCTTAGGTTTTATTTTCTTATGTTGTTCTTCATGTTCTTGGTGTAAGAACCAGAGTTCTTTCAAGTTCTTAGTTAATCTTCTGTTTTTCTTTAGCTTTCTTGCATAGTTTTAGGTTGTTGCATATCCGGTGCATGTTGATTTGCATTTTAGCTTTAATCTCATGTTTTAGTTTACTGTTTCATTGCTGTTCTTCAGTTCTGGGTTTATGTTCTTGCTACTCTTCACCTGTTTTTCCCAGATCTGCATGTTTAGCTTTAAGATTATGTTTTCTGTTTCATCTTCTTCTACTGCCATGAGTAGTGAGTAGTCATCTAAGTTCCTGAGGATGGGGTAGACTAGGGTTAATGTTTTGGGTTTACCTTAGTACCTAAGTTGTTTGTTCTTAGATCCCTTCTGTTTCACCTGTTCGTAATGCTGATTGTATTTCTACCCGGAAGGGACTGAAAATCCGCCGTTAGGCCTTTCAACACCGGAAGGTGAGTCATTGAAGGTGTCCGGACCTAGGTGATTTTAGAGATTCGTTTTCCCCTTCTAAGGCATTAGATGTTTGGGAAGCTTATTGACTATAGTAGTTGTTGTTCATGCCTGTTAGGTAGTCACCGTCTATGACGGCAGTTGAGTCTGTGACTGCTTTGCTTGACATTGATTGCCAAGGAATTGGAATTGATTGCATATGTTGCTACTATCTAGTGGTTAGCTCATTTTATGAGGTATGTTAGGTACTTACGTAGCTCAGGATAGATCCTTAGTCAATTACCCTTTGTCCTCAGTAACTGCTTTACATTGCTTACACCTTTCACTCTTTGCATTTACTCTGTTTTTACATTTAAGTGTTTTATGCTTCTTTATGTCTTTATGCATTTTATGTTCATTACACTTAGGACCTTTTAGCAACCACCCCCTTTTAATACATAGCTTGACTTTAAAGCATCCATCTCAATCCAGATAGCTTAGTACATTCCCATTATGGATTGACAACCCATCTGTACTACAACGATGGGTAATTGATACCTAGTAGGACCAAAAATCCTACTATTAGTGAGATGAATAATCTTTGGAAGAAAGATTGTATCGTTGAAAAGGATAATCTTTGGTAGAAAGAATATCCTTTTTGGTGATATTTTTGGAGTTCCTAGGTTTTTCTATTAGTATATATATATAGATGAGGACTTTGAGGCATGAAGGCTTTAACTCTTCGAAATCTATGGCGTTTGATGTGTATCTTTGAAGATGCCGAAAATAGGAAGCTGAAGAAAGGAATGTTTGTTCTAAAGACCGATGTGGAATTAAAATAGTGGTTGGGTTCAAACTGAGGGCAGGCTCAGGGTTGAGTAAATGCCAACCATAGGCTGAGATATTCATACGGGAACATAATAACAGGATGTTCATAAACAGTGAGTTAGGTTTGTGTAGTACCGATTAAATTGATTATTTAATAGATCTCTAGCTGTTTTCAAATCATTAGAAAAGAATGGTAGCATGGTAGGATGTTGTACCTTATGCAATTATATTTGTATTTTCTTTCTAGCGGATTTGGTTCCGGATAAGGTCCCGGAGATGTAGGGAAACCGAACTCCGTTAACAAACGTTTGTGTCTCCCTTTAATTCAGCACATGTGATCATCTGTGCTCTTATTAATTATATAGAGAATTAGTGCTGAATGAAAACAAAGCATGTAAACAATACAGACGCCTGATAAGCAACAACAGAAGGTTGCTGATAATGATGTGTAGGTTCTACACACTTTCAACTTCTAGGAATCCTACATAAGTAATTGATCGACTATCCCCTATGTAGCCTATGAAATGCAGTGTATACAGAAAAGTTGTCATTCTATAGTCGAGTTCTTCATAATCTCCTTCACATTGAACATCACCAAATTGCCAAAATGAATATCAATCTTACCTTTATTGACATCAATGATAGCTCCAACTTCAGTAATGAAGGGTGTGGCTAAAATCAGAGGATCCTTTGGCTCTTCTCTGAGATCTATAACTACATATCAACTACCAATCATCATTGGTAGATTCTCTAAAAATCAAACCAAATACCTCATATAATGGTCAATAAGAACCAATGATATCTTAGTAGCCTTGAAATATGTCATACCTAACCGTTTTTTCCATAGAGAAGGGCGTCAGGTTGGCACTAGATCCCAAGTAACATAATTAATGAGGAAAAGTAATTGCTCCTAGTTGCGCTAAGAGAATGAAGTTTTCTGGATCTCCTAACTTCTTAGGCATTCAATTATAGAATATAGCGATGCACTCCTAAAAGATCATCATTACCCCTTCCTCTAGAGAGATCTTTCTAGCTAGTCAACATGGTCTTCAGATATTACTTCAGAGATGGCACAATCTGGAAGGTATAGTGAGCTCGCTAACCAGTTCCTAACAATTGCATCTTTTAACTCCTTGCACGAAATCTTAGGGAAAACTGGATAAGGAACTATATGGTTTTAAGAACATAGGGGAAGTGGAGCTTCTGTATCAATCTCTTTATGCTTCTCAAGCTGATCCACAAATGATTATGGTACTATCTCATCAACGAGCTCAACATCCACTACATAAGTCTTATCAGAAACTTGAATGTTCTGCTCAAATAGGTTATAAATCTTTACCACTTTGAAGAGTGTTTGCATTGATGTCCCTAGTGCTCTATTGCTACCCTTCCAAAATCTATTTCATCATTGCTTCCAACTTAATCTCTTAAGGAACTGGTGGTGGGGATATTACTTATTGGAAAATTGGTTGATTAGATATATGAAAATTGCCTCGATTTTGCATGGAAGGCTGAAAATTCCTTGCGCTTGAATTTTGAACGTAGCGCTTGGACTGATTTTCCAGAAAATTCCTAGTTCATGACTTTTGCAAGAACGTTTTTTCCAAAATCTTGGTGAATTTTTTTTTGTTTTCCAAAATTTTCATGAACGTTGATGAGAATAAACCCGGTCTTGGGGATTTTCCATGTTTTTGATTCTCTAATAAAAGTTCTGATGATTTATGTACCCTTGTTTGAACCCTTTGTTCTAGTAATTCCCTTTTCCACTCAAATAACTTAGCTCTTCTTGTGCAAAGACAGAAACCTCTATCCTTTCAACTTCTTCTACAAAACTAACATATTTTGCTGACTATTGGGGATTTGAGCATTCATACCCTTTAGTATTGTGATCTAAGAGGATTATGAAGAATCTCCTATTATAGATCTGTCATAGTTTGGGTAGTGGTTGTTATTACTTGCAACAAGGTTTTCAATAAACTCATATGCATCGTCGACTGACTTGGTCATGGAATTGCCATTGAGTGCGATGTCTAGAGATAGTTGGTACATGTTATCAAGACCTCTGTAGAAAGTGTTGAGTAGATTGAACTCAGAAAATCTATGGTGAGTGCAATCTCATAAACATTGCTTTAATTTTTCTATGCCTCATAGAGCAACCCTCATGGAACTGAGAAATCTTATTTCAAATATTATTGGTGTAGAAGTGGCTAAAGAACTTACATTCATTCCATGATGTGTAGAGCCATGTGGTAGAGACTTGAGCCACCTATGCTCTTAACTTGAAGAGAAGGTAGTTATGAAGGACTCCATTAGCTCGAGTAGTATTGTAGATATCTTTGAAATTGTTGATGTGATCCATGGGATCGATGCTCCGAGTTGAGACCATGGATCTCATTTTGCTTGACTAAGGGGATAATTTGAGACTTGATCTCCTAGTCTTGCCCTTGAGGTGGTGGAGGACAAATGACATTCCTGTTGACGAATAATTTCTCAGGATTGTTGAACTCTCTAACGAGAGTTCTCTCTCTGTTTAGTTGGACGAAATGTGCAACTGTAGGTGGGCTTCAACTAATGAAACTATTCTACCTATTCTGATTACCAGCACTATCTTTTTGGAGGGAAGGTTTCTCCTAGTCGTCAACCCTATCAACTTCAGGGTTATCAATCAGGCCATGATGGTCTTGCAGAAGGTACTGTTATCAATATTAGTAGTACATTTTGACTTCATTCGCTTTTTCTTTCCTGTTTGTTTGCTCTAACCTTGCTAGTTTGCGGTTGTTGAGATTGACCAAGTCTTTAGAACTTTTAGATCACTTGATCATACACTTGTAACAAATAAGACAACAAGAAACTACTCATGAGAACTAAAAATAAAAGTCTTAGATTAAACTCTAAAAAGGTAATTCGTAAATGGTCATTGGAAGCGACACCAAAAACTTGATACACCTAGGTTTTAACTCAAATAGATTTACTGTAAATGCAAAGCAACCGTAGTAGTATAATAGGAAAGAATCCATAGAGACCAATATAAAATGCACTATCAGTTTCAATTGATGATTCTAGCTAAGATAAATCAAAGTTTGTTTGTTTTTTTGTTGATTTTAAATAGAAACGATAATTAAAACGATGTAAACTTATTTGGGAAAAACGCTATACATTAGAGAAATTCACAAGAATATGAATTAACAAATTCTTTAGTAGACATGAAAAACTATTAAGAACCATTCTTGGCTCAAAATATGATTTTAGACCAATCTCTTTTTTAGAACATTGAATCCTTACGAACTAAAGTACTGAAAACTAGTTGATCCCAATTACTTTAATCATGCATTACAATCAAGTTTGATATATCATAACACACACAACATCCTATTTTTGCGAGTTGGGGACATTATACTCATCTCAGCTAGGTTAGGTTTCTAAACCAAATGTCTCTACGCTTAAACAACCTAAACTCATGAATTAAGTGGGAAGTCTAATTCAAGCATTACAATAAAACTAGATGAAAAATCTATTGATATATTTCCTATCTAACAAACATCAACTTTCAAATTTAGGTTTCCCTTAGAAACCTTAAAACCTAACTAAAGAACTACTCATGCATGATAAAACAAACAAAATCATATATTTGATAAGGTACAAAAACAATTGCTTAAAACTAAAATATTGAGGGTTCAAAAAACTTCTTCAACGTGAATACAAAGGTCCCTTTATTAGCCAAAAACAGAACGTAAAAAGAAAAAAATAAAACCTAATCTTAACTAGTCCTAGAAAAAAAATTAAAAATTAAAAATTATAAAGCTATATAGTTCAGGGACCAACAGTAAAAAATGCATTAATCTTGAACTTATCGGGGTGTGGCTCAATCGAGCTGGTCTTCATAAGAGCCTAAACTCTATAAAGAAGCAAAGTGAATGTGATGTTTTTATTGTTTATTTATATGTACATGATATGATTTATTTGGGTCCTAGTGTTGCACTTATTGTTCATTTCAATGTTATTATGATGGAGAAGTTTGAAATGTCATACCTTTGAATGATGCATTATTTCCTTGGTCTTGAGATTAAGTAAGAGAATGATGGAATTTTTGTCTATCAACAAAAGTATGAAAGAGACCTTATCCAGAGGTTCAACATTGTTAAACCAGTCCTTGGAAAGTCAATATTCCTGGACGAGGTCAAAGTAATTAGAGT
>OVBE01009694.1:0-15775 GCA_900406425.1 Iberis pinnata
GCTCTATTTGGATATGACTTAAATTTTATCTTAATTTTCTTGCTTATGGTGTTGATTGTACTTTCAAATCTGGGTATTTTGCTCTTGTGTTCTATGTAAAACCGACAAGTTCTTTCAGTATGATCTAAATCCTTTCTCTCCCTCCCTTCAGAAAATAAAAAAATGGTTCAGAAAAAGAGTTTAAAGCGTGACCTTGAAGTTCGTAGTCATTGTTGGGCTGCTAAAAAAAGCAGTAAGAAAGAAAAAAGAGAAGAAAAAAACGCATAAAAGTGCGAAAATAAAAAAAAAGGAAGTGAGAAAGGGGGAAAAAGGGTTAGGAGCAGAAGTTGTTGGATGCTCTGTTAGGTATGGGCGCTTTGATAGAAAATATACTTTAGCGGGCATTGATCGATACCCCATAGGAAAGAACGCACTATTTGTACTAAACTGAATGTAGAGAGCTGGTTGAAATGATTTGATGGTTTGATTGATTTGAGATTTAGAGTAGGAAGTATGTCATTGGTTATGTGGTGGTAAACGGTTAATTTGCAGTGGTTGTTTAGGATTGGTGTCTTGTGGTTTTTGATGTTTGAACTTGAGTTGCTGAGATTCCGAGAGTTCTTGTGTGGTTCTTTTCAAACCTCTTCTTCATATATGGTTTTTGCTTTACTTGGGGACAAACAAAGATCTAAGTATGGGGGAGTTGATATCACTCGGATTTAACACCTTTTAGTGGGTAGTTATACCTATTATTTATTGTCATCCGAGTGTTTTCCTTGTGTTTTTAGCATGTTTTAGGAAATTTGGTGTTTGGGACGTTCTGGAGCAAAAATGATGATTTTTGGAAGAATTCAAGTGCAAATGAGGAATGATTAGTCCAAGTCTCGAACAAGGACAGATCGATCGATCCAAAGCACATGAAGATTTACAGAAGTTGAGATGGATCCATCTATCACTGGATCGATCGATCCCTTGGAAGCTCAGATCGATCGATCCAACCACAGATCGATCGATCTCCTATGTCAAACTGAAGGAAAAACGAGCTAAAAGACGCATTTGACCTTAAGATCTATCATTAGTTTTTAATTATTTAGATTTTATTTTCTTTTATTCTCAAACTATGAAAGCCCATTTTTCGCTTATTTTTAGAAAGAGGAAGTTTTTTTAATAAATTTTTAGAACAAGTTTTACGCTGAAGTTCCAGAGAGAAGAGATCTACATCTGTATTTGAGAGGATTTCTGAACTTTGATTTCTTTATATACCATTTGGCTTTTTAATTCTTTAATGTTTACTCAATCTATGATTTATGTTCTTGCAATAATGTCTGAGTAGTCTCTTTGTTAGGTTTTAGGGTTTTCCTAGGGGAAACCAGGTTAATCGTTATGGTTTAATAGAATGGATTGAAATTTGTTAGATTCTCAGTTTAGATTTATTTTTAGTGCATAAATTAGAGTAGCTAACTAGTTCATTGATAATAGAATTATAAACTCAAAGGGGTTTGTTTTAAAAGTCTTATCTAATCTAGATAAATAAGTGCCTTTGCTTGCAGGAGTATTGTCTTAGGGGTTATGAACTTATCGAATCTGAATTGAAATGCATAATCGAATTATCTAAATACGGCGGGAGTTTGTCTTTAGTAATTTGAGAATATGGTTCTAATACTTCGGGAGAAGATTAGTCTATTATTGTTTTTCGAGTTGGGAATTATTTTCAGTAATCAATCTTGCATGTTAACCTTGACCTTTGACCTGAATACCTGCGGAATTCTCTATTGCCTAGCGTTTTCGTTAATCGTTTTTATTTTATCGTTGTTTTCATTTCTTGGTTACAATCACCATTTTAATATGTTCTTAGGTTAATTCGATTTTAAAATAAGACTCGTGCTTTCTTGGTCTCTGTGGATTCGATACCTCATATACTACTGCGTTTGCTGTGCACTTGCAGTGAATATATTTGGGTTTAAACCTGACTGTATCAATATTCAGATTGTCTCAATACTCATTTTTATACTAGTTGACAGTACCCAATTTCCATTATCTTAATTAGGATTAGATCATAAAATGTTGGACAAGGCATGGATGCATTTTTGCAGGTATGGAGTTAAGTTATATATGTTAGGTTTCAGGTATGAGGTTGGATGTGTTAAGCTTTTGTTGTTTTCATTAACTTAAGACTTGATCCTGATTATGAGAGAGGTGCTTGGAAATTTGTTCGGAGTGTGACTGGGCATTTAGGAGATAGTGAGCTGATAGTTTGCCCTTGAACTGACTGCCACAATGTGGATCGACATACGTGCAGTGATGTAGTTGATCATCTAATCACCAGGGGAATGGATGAGGTATACAAGCTGCGTAAGGATTGGTATAATCATGGGGAAGCAAACTATGTTGGTGAAGGTGAAAGGAATGTTAAAGAACGGAATGAAGAGGTCTTTGGTTTATACAGAGCTGCTGAGTGTTTAGATGATGACTTAGCTGCTATGGGTGATTTATGAGAGTTGGCGGAGGGTGAGGACATGGAAGAGGATGACTTCTTGGAAAACCTAGCCGATGCTGAAACTCCATTATATCCAGGTTGTGCAACCCATAGCAAGCTATCTGCAATTGTTTCATTGTTTAGACTCAAGACTCAGAATGGCTGGTCTGACAAGAGTTTTAATGATCTCCTAGATACATTGCTGAAGATGTTACCAGATGATAATGTTCTTCATGCATCCTTGTATGATGTGAAGAAATTTCCGAAGTCTTTTGATATGGGTTATCAAAAGATTCACGCATGTATCAACGACTGCTGCCTATTCAGAAATAAGTTGAAACAGCTTGATAATTGTCCTAAATGCAATGCTTCAAGGTGGAAGATGAATATGCATACTGGTGAGGTTAAGAAAGGTGTCCCAAATAAAGAATTAAGATACTTTCCAATCATACCAAGGCTGAAGAGGATGTTTAGGTGTGAGGAAATGGCCAGAAACTGCTAGTGGAATTCTAGTAACAAGAGTAGCGATGAAAAACTCAGACATCCTGTTGATTTTGCAACTTGGGAACAAATGAATGCCACATATCCTACATTTGCTGTTGAGGAAAGGAACTTGCGGCATGGGCTGTCAACAGATGGTTTTAACCCGTTCAATATGAAGAATAGTAATTACAGTTGTTGGGCTGTCTTATTAGTAAACTACAACTTGCCTCCCGATCTATGAATGAAGAAGGAGAACATTATGCTAACCTTGCTGATTCCCGGTCCACAACAACCTGGTAACAATATTGATATCTACTTAGAAACCCTAGTAGATGATCTAAACCTCTTATGGAATGAAGGAGCATTGACATTTGATGCATTCAGTAAATCTATGTTTACTCTGAAAGCAATGCTGCTATGGACCATTAGTGATTGGCCTACATATGGAAATCTTGCTGGATGTAAAGTGAAGGGAAAAATGAGATGTCCTCTATGCGGCAAAAACATAGATAGTATGTGGCTATAGTTTAGTAGAAAACATATTTATATGTCTCATAGGAAGGGTCTCGCACCAACACATAGGTACTGGGAAAAGAAAACTTGGTTTGATGGACACACTGAGCATGGTAGAAAGAATAGGATATTAGCTGGTCATGAGATTTATCAGAACATGAGAAACTTCAAAAAAAATTTTGGAAAGGTTAAAGAAGCTGTCCGTAAAAGGAAAATAACTGCTTCTGTGAAAGAAAAAATGATAGTGAGGGTGTGTCTAGTGAATCCGATGAAGAGGAAGAAGTAGAAGTAGATGAGGATGAGTTGTCTAGATGGAAGAAAATGTCAATCTTCTTCAATCTGCCTTATTGAGAGGTATATTTTTAACAGTGTTCATCAATTATATTTAAATTTTCAACTGACCTTACATATTTGTTTTTAACCTTTGTCTTGTTTATTTTGTTTTTTATGACACAAGACCTCCCTATAAGGCACAACTTGGATGTCATGCATATAGAACAGAATGTAGCTGCAAGCATTGTCTCAACAATATTGCATTGTGGGAAATCAAAGGATGGGCTGAATACTCGTAAAGATTTTGAACTTCTTGTAAATATCTTCATCCTCGCACCAAAGGGAAAAGAACATACCTACCGGCAGCACATTGGTCATTGTCAAAGAATGAGAAGAAATTCTTTTGTAAGCGCCTTCTTGACTTTAAAGGACCTGATGGATATTGTTCGAACATTTCTAGATGCGTATCACTTGAAGACTGCAAGGTATCATGACTCAAATCACATTATTATCATGTGTTGATGCAACAGTTTCTCCCGGTTTCACTTGGAGGTCTGCTACCTAAAGGACCTAGGTATGCAATATTACGTTTATGTGCATTCTTCAGTCAACTGTGCCAACGGGTTATTGATAGGGAGAAAATTTTGAAAATGGAAGAGAGATATTTCCCTCACACCTTCTTTGATATCATGGTACACTTGACAGTTCACCTTGGGAGAGAAGCTAGACTAAGTGAACTGGTCCATTTTCGTTGGATGTATCCATTTGAGAGGTAAAACTTTTACTTTAGTGTTTTCAGATTATTTTTTATGTCAATCAAATGTAATTTTATTTTGTTATTCTCGTGTAGGTACATGAAAGTTCTCAAAGATTTTGTTAGAAACCCAGCAATACCTGAGGGTTGTATTGCGGAGTCTTACTTAGAAAAAGAGTGCATGCGGGTTTGTAGTGATTTTCTTAAGAAAACAACAAGTGTGGAAGAAAAATTGGATAGAAATACTGATTATGAGAGTGAGTCTATCTTAGAAGGCCGTCTAAATCCGCTGCCACTTCAATGACCTTGATTGATATGGAGAAGAGAATAACACACCTTGCTGTAATTCAGAACAGGACTTGCATAGACCCTTATGTTGAGTAAGATACCGCAATTTAATGTTTAACTTATCATTCATGTTATGAATATAACCGTTTGATACCTCCATTTGTTTTGCAAGGATGCATCTAAAATATCTACAAGATACAAATGCAAAATGTAGACGTGATGCAACTGTTTTATGGTGTACACATACACATAATTTTGCTAACTGGTTAAAGGAACATGCAAGTGTTATTTACTCTTTCTGAATTTCATTTAGTTTGATTTTAGCATAAAATATGCTGAATTAAATTTATATTTGCTAGGTACCGAATGGTTCGGAAACACATGAAGAAACACTGAAATGGTTGGCATATGGTCCTCGAAGAAGTGCAAGGTCCTATACAGGTTATATTGTGAATGGGCAGCGGTTTCACACGATCTCGGTTGACAAAAAAAGTCAAAATAGTGGTGTTTTCTATGAGACAACTGCATTGTGTAGATCGCGTGCAAAGGACATTGCACAAGTTTATGATTTAGTAACATATTATGGGAGAGTAACATACATAATCTTGCTGGGTTATAATTTTTTTATATGTCTATATTCAGATGTCAGTGGACAGTAAGAGGCGACAGAGTGAAAGTAGAAGATGGATACACATTGGTTAACCTGAATCAGTGCCAAGTTTCATTTATGCGGGATCCATACATATTAGCTTCTCAGGCGAGACAAGTTTTTTACTCAAGGGAGGATGATATATCCAGTCGGTATGTTGTCTTAAAAGGTCCATCTAGAAGGTTCAGGGACGAAGAAGACAATGATAGAAACGCAGAGATTGGACCTTTGCCATCACATATAGACATGGATGTAGAGATTGAGGATGCACATAATGCACTAGCTCATTATGAAGTCATATATGTGTGATATACTTTCTTGTTTGTCTGATATTTGGTTTTTGTTTGAGATATTGTCTTCTCTGATTATGTTTTATTCATGTCTTGCTTGTCTGATCTTTGTCTTTTGTTTGAGATATTGTGTTCTATGATATGTTTGATTTGGGATCTCTGTGACAACTGTGTGTTTGATGTGTGATCTGTACTAATTAGTTTTTTGTAATCATTTCAGGTGAATTAATATGGCCCGCAAGAATTCAAAGAAGAAGAAAAACACAACGAAGAAGAGAATGCCTGAAGAAGACGTGGAGAAGAGTGTCACTGGAGAAGAAACTACTAAGAGTGTATGTGAGGAAAAAATTGAGAAGAGTGTCCCTGAAGAAGAAATGGAGAAGACTACCCCTAGTGAAGAAGAAATGGAGAAGAGTGTTCCTGAAGAAGAAATGGAGAAGACTACCCCTGGCAAAGAAGAAATGGAGAAGAGTGTTCCTGATGAAGAAGAAAAGGAGAATAATATACATGAAGAAGCAGAAGAAACTCAACGAACTGAGGAAGAGCCACATGATCAACCAAAGCGTAAGAAAAAAAGAGGACCTACAAAAATGAAGAATATCGCTAACGATCCAAATAGCCGAGTAAAAGTTCAGTTCACAGACATGGGTGAACCTTTTGGTCCAGGATCAGTTTTACTTTCATCATATTTAGGTCCAATGGTGCGAGAACATGTCCCATTGACGATTGAAGATTGGAGGAAAATCACAGAGGAAATGAAGACGGTTCTCTGGAAGTCTGTCCAGGTTGACCACCTTTATATGCACCCTTATTTTTCTGTCTAAATGCTGTCATGAAGCAGCTGATTTTTGTGTACATATGACTTATCATTAATGTCTACACAGGCAAGGTTTTAGTTGGATGAGGAGTATCAAAAAATTGTTGTCATGAAGCAAATGGGATGTCTGTGGAGGGCATCCAAATTACGTCTTGTCTCATAGATAAGGAATGTAGCTACTACAAACCAAGAGTGGATGAATCTTTGACCGAAGAATGTTACACCATTTGAATGGCGTAATTTTGTTAAACAAAAGATTAGCTCTAACTTTAAGGTAGTGTATGTTTACTCTTTTTCTGCAATTGGATGTATCTTATTAACAGTGATATGTTAGGTTTGTGAGTGATACATACAAAGATAGAAGGCGCTTGCAGATTCCTCACACTTCTAGGCGTAGAGGAATGGTCAGGCTAGCAGAAGATATGGTAATATATGTATATATATTTGATTTAACGTCATAAGCATACTATGTAATACTACTTTCAATGATGTGTTGTTTGTCAATAGAAAAAGAGAGTGACGATCCATCTCAAGTGACTAGGCTAAAGGTCTAGATCAAAACACGCACAAAAGAGGATGGCAAACCAGTGAATACAAAAGTTGCTGAAATGTTTGTAAGTAAATGATTTAATATGAATTTATCTTACATTCTTCTTGACGAGTAACATCTAAAGTTGATATTTCATGTTTTGTAGAGAAACATAGCTGAGATTGTTGACATTGATGCTCAATCATGTTCAACAAACCCAAGAGAAGATCACCTTACACAACTTTTAGGACCTGATAATCCTGGTCGGATGAGGGCAATGGGTGTAAACATGAGTATGACAAAATTGGCTTGTTTTGAAGTGAAGAAATATTTTATGGCAGAGATGCAAGAGAATCAACTACGTTTGCAGCGCAAGGTCATTGAGTTGCAAGACCAAATCTCCAAAATGAGTAAACAGGTTGGGTATAAGTGAATTGTAATTTTGCATAACTCAACTGATTTATAACATTAATTTTCACATTAAATACCTTTTTGTTACAGAGAAAAGATACTGAAATTGGTGAAAACTCCGCTGATGCAAGAGTAAGTAATTTACTTGATATATGTCATCAGTCTGTTTATTGTAAATTCTGACTATTTCATATCCAAAATTTGCAGAGTGTTAAGTCAAAAAAGGTCCAAAATGTGTATTGGTTGATTGGTCTGGCACTGATGATAACATTGCTGAGGGAAGTATAGTTTCATCGGATCCTAAAGGCTTTGTCAATGACATCCCATTAGACCCTCTCGCTGTTAAAGTATTGGTTGAAGTTGCAACAAAATCATATGCCTTTCTTTGGAGACTTGCGCCTAATATGTATATGGTTGAGCAAGTTGTGGGAGAAATGATTGCATGGATTTCTGGTAAGTGTTTAATTTTAGACAGTGGTCTCCATTCTGAAGATATTCCTCCTAGGGTAAGTTTTTTATTCATGACCGTATTAAAGTTTTATGTATTTTTTTATATACTATGATTAAAATAAGCATATTCGTCTTTGTATGTGTATGCTAGAGCCCAACGATGAATTCAGTCAACAAATACAAACTTTTGGACTGGTCTGTAGATGATGGAGTAGTTACTGCTGAAGGACTCTGGCAATGTCAAGAACCAACCCCGTTGGTTAATGGTCTTCTACTCGGACCAAATGCTGTTAAGGTATTTGTGGTTGTTGTTTATGAACCTGAAACATTTCTCTGGAGGCCTACTTCAAAAAAGCCATACTTGGGGGACTCTTTGAAATCGTTTGTAGCTTGGCCTGCAAATAAATGTCTATTTGAAAGTACACCAATGGCAGGAACTCGATGTTATGCATCACCAGGTTCAGTCTCTCCTATGCAGTAATCTCAACCATCATGTCTACAAACTCAAAAAATTAGTCAAACTAAACCACCTGTTGTACTATCTCTGGTAATTTTCATTGATGTGGTATTACGTGGTTTATTTTATTCATTTAACTACAATGTATGAAATGATGTATGTTGTGTACATTGTAGCGGCACAACCCACATGGACTTTTGAAAGAAGGTTAGAAGTGCAAGTTGTTAAACATTTCCGGTAAGAAGGAAGTTGTTGCTAAAGGGCGATGGGCTTCAGATGACCCAAACCAAATTGTACACTTCGTACCACTAGCACCTGATTCGTTTAGAGTTTGGGTTGATGTAGTGAAGGTGAAAAGTGCAGCAGTTTGGCGGTCATCTTCTGAAATAGAGACTATGGGAGATGCGAATGGTACATCAATTGCATGGCCAAAGGACAAAGTGATCATGTGTTAGCAAAGGTTACTTCTTGTACCACTTGTTTATTTAACACTTGTTTTATGTACTTGTTTTTGGAATTAGACTTATGTAATGGTGATGTTGTATTATGGAATTATGTAATATGGAATTATGTACTTGTAGCTATAATTAGACTTATGTATTGTTGGACTGAATCTTGGTTTATAAGATGGAATGTTTATGGATTTTGTATATTTGCAAAACAGGGTTCAAAATTGTAAATCTATACTCAGATGATCCAAAATTTTGTATTATAAGAATATATGTTATTGCAAATAAGAAACTGCTACAAACTCTTACATCATAGTGTTAAAATTGAGTTATAAGAGAATATTCTATAGTGTTACAAAAATTGCTATATTATGTGAACAATATCATAGCATAACAATGATAGCATCTATATAAATGCTATTATAGGTAAAGAGAAAACCATAGAATTTGAATATAAACGTTATCATAAGCTCCACTCTAATATAACACACGGAAAAACGCTATCGTAGAGGGGGGTCTATTATAGCTACCGCTGACATAGCATTTATGGAAACGCTATCTATAACGTACAATAGCATTTATCGTGCGACAACGAATGTCGATTTATCTTGTAGTGAGTGAAGTTGCTGAAATCTTGCACAAAGAACCTCAGATCTCAACAAGGAACAGTAATCCAAAGGTCAAGGAAAAGTTGAAAGTGGAACTGAAGCAGAAAAAGAAGGATTCTCAAGTGGATTTGATCCCTCAAGCATTAGTTGGAGATACAATTGAGTATAAGGTGAAAGGCAAGGGGTTTTCAAAACCATTCTCAAAGTTTAGAGTTTTACTCACCCCAGAGCTCAAAGAGAAAGGGATTGACATTACCAAAGGTGTGATGGGTAAGATTCTGAAGCTAAAGATGACTGGATTGGGAGCTTATTATGGAGCGTCGCTGGAGGTTGATCCAATTCCAACTTAGAGGTGAGCACTGTCAAGTTAAGTGACGTTAAACAAGCGCTGAGTGGGAGGCAACCCACTATTTGAAGTCTAGATTAGTTATTTTTCAATTTTGAGTCAGTTGTAGTCCTAATTTACTTATTTTTTTTTAGTTTTGAGTTCAAAGTGATTCAAGTTATTACTGGTGAAGGATCTTCAAGACATTCTGGGTTATCTATTACCTATTTTCATTACTCATCATCTCACTGGAATTGTTGGTTCTCTTAATGGTTCCTCTCACCATTAGTATTGCTTAAATCATTTCTCACCATTCACCACCTTTCTTGTTGTTTTGACTTGAGTTGATTTTAGATTCATGATCAATTGGTTTTTCTCATTAAGTAATTCTTTATTCCTGCTAATTATAATTACTTAATTAGTATTTCTTGATCATTGCTCTTTACTTACCAATTGATTGTGTGATACTGGAATGATTGCTGTTAACTGTTCTGAATGATGCCTCTTATATATGATTCTTGCTAATTTTTGATTAGTATTGCTCGATCATAATGTCTTTAATAGTTTCTCTTGCAACTAATTCTTGTTAGTCCTAAGCTAGCATTGCTCAATCATTGTTCAACCCTTCCTAACACTTCTCTTGAGTGTTTGTTCTTTTTGCACGCATAGTAGATGAGGCATAGGAATTCAGAACAGATTTGAGAGCTATTCACCATTAGTACCTCCCTTTTCCTTTGAACTCTTATAGTATTTATTGTTTATTTTCATTTTTTGGAGAGTTTTCTATTGATTCTAGTTACTCTTATTCCTTCTCTTGTAATATTTTCACACCGGGACGATGTGAAGTAAGTCTGCGGTAGGGTGTAAAGATACTAACTATTTTTTGATGTTTTGTCTTTTTGGTGAAAATTTCCAAATATTTCATTTTGAGTCTATCGAGTCGAAGGAACCATGATCAAAATCGATGATGATAATTAGCCAAATGTAGGTATGGTATTCGATTTCTCTAGACTAATGACTTAGATTAATTTCTAAGATTAGGATTGGAACTGCATTACTGATTGATTTGTTTCTGAAAGTTCCGATCTTTTGAGTTATTGATGATTTGATGCTAGCTCTACCATGATAGGACTTAATATGAATTTGAAATATTCTTGCTTATGGTGTTGATATACTCTGAGAATTAGGTACCTTGCTCTTCAGTGTTCTGTAAAACCGACAAGTTCTTTCAGTACGATCCGGGTCCTTTCTCTCTCCCCCTTCAGAAAATAAAAGAAAACGGTTCAGAAAAAAGGTTGAAAGCGTGACCTAGAAGTCCGTAGTCAACCCCAACGAATTGTCGTTTACTTAAAAAAAAAGAAAAAGACAAAAAAATGATGAAAAAAGACTAAAGCGGTAACATAAGAACAAGAAAAAAAGAAGTGAGAAAGGGAGATAAATGATCAGGACCGGAAGTCGGTTGATGCTCTCTGTTTGGTATGGCATTTCGATAGAAGAGGTACTTGAGTAAGTTGATTGACATACCACATGTGAGAATGCATGTATGTGAACTTAAATGAACTTAAAGAGCTGGTTGAAATGATTTGATACTTGATTAATTTGGGATTTAGAGTAGGAAATAGGTTATTAGTTTAGTGGTGGTAAACAATCCATTCAAAGTAGTTGTTTGAGATTGGTGTCTTTTGAATTTTGAAACTATGCTTATGGTTTTTGAGATTTTGTGAGTTTCTGTGTGGTTCATTTCAAACCTCTTCTCCAGATTAAATCTTGCTTTACTTGAGGACAAACAAAGATCTAAGTTTGGGGGAGTTGATATTACTTGGTTTTAGTGCATAATAGTGGACATTTATGTCTTCTATTCTGCATTATTCCGAGTGTTTTCCTTGCATATTTGGCAGATTTTCAGGTTTCTAGGTGTTCGGGCAGTTTGGGAGCAAAAGATACATTTCAGAGCAAATCAGAAGAATTTTCGAAGTTCATAATGAAGTGATCGATCGTGCAAGAATTGGATCGATCAAGCAATGGTTTTAGAGAGTGCACGATCGGGCACTTGGGTGCTCGATCAGGCAAATCCCCCTGGAAAAATCTGAAGCTTTGGATCGATCGGGCTGAATGAGAATGATCGTGCAAATTCACAAAGTGCTCGATCGGGCAACCATGTGCTCGATCGGGCAACCATGTGCTCGATCGAGCAACTTACCCGAGAATAAGAAGAAAATTTCCAATTTGCATCTAAGTCCTCAAACTTATCCAATTTCCTTATTTTAGATTATTTTACCTTTTCACTATAAAAGCCTTATGGTTTGAGGTTTTAGAACTAAGCTGTATTTTATTTTGAAGAGTTTTTACTGAGGAAGAGGAGATTCAACACCTTGTATTTAGAGAAGAATTTCTTAACCCTTTCTAATATATCTATACTTATTCTATTATGTTTTCTTCAAAGATATTGATTTATGTTTATTTGTCAATGTCTGAGTAGTTCACTAGTGAGGTTTTAGAGTTTCCCAGAGAAATCAGGTTTGATTGTAAGATTTATCATAAGGGGATAACAATTGATAGGTTCTTAGTCTAGATTTGTTGTTAATGCATGAATTAGATTGACCATCTAGTTTATTGATATTAGAATAATAAACCCAAAGATATTTGGCTTAGAAGTTGGATCTAGTCTAGATGTATAAGTGTTCTTGCTTGCGACAGTATTATCCTGAATGCTTATGAACAATTGAGTCTGATCTTTATTGCATAATTGAATTACTTAAAAAACAGCGAGAATTTGTTTCTGGTAATTCGAACATAGAGTTTAATACTCTGAGAAGAGATTATTCTATCAATGTCTTTCATGTGGAGAACTATTTTCAAAGAAAATTCTTGCATGATAATTTGACTTTTAAACCTGACTACCTGTGGATTCCATGATGCCTGACGCTTTTATTTCATAGTTTACAACCGCTTTTATTTTACTGTTTTGATTTGAGCAAAACCAATTTTTTATTTCGTCTTAGCTTGATTCGAGATTTAACTAAACCATGTACTTTCTGGTCTCTGTGGGATTCAACCTTATCTATGCTACATTGATTTGTTCTCTGCAATATAGTTTTAGGAATTAAATTCTTAACCTATCACCTAGAATATGATCAATCACTATCTGAAATAGGTTCTGCAATTCCCTATGAGTCTAATACGTGTTCTTCTAAATTAAAAAATGGATTTCAACTTAGAACAGCAAGTTTATGCATGGAATCATCCATTCATAACCAGATCATCAAGTTTTCCTTTCAGAACACAATTATCAATTCGTAGAAATTAAAGAGAAGAACATAAATAGATTTTTAAGAGTCTAAAACGTGTTTTATACACTTCTAAACTTGATTTTAGATTAAAACAACAAGTTTATGCAAGAAATTAATCATCCATATCCATATTCATCAAGTGATTCATCAAAATCGAAAATAAACACCAAAACATAGTCAGAGAATACAAAGAAACAAAAATAAATCATATAGAAGTTTCAGGGGCACTTCCTGTTTCTGTGAATATTCAAGCCTCCTAAGTGCTCTGTTACCACATGTTGTGATCCTCCCTTGATGATCGATGCTTTGAAGGTGGAGTATATGTTGATTTGAACAGAAGCATGGGGTTTGCAGAATGATGGAGTGAAGGTAGATGATTATGGATGTGATAACAACAAAGTGATGGAGATCCTTTGTAGTTTGAATAAAGGATTCAAGGATATCACACCCAAGAACGAGATAGACCTTAAGAATCACTATACAAGGGGTTTGCTTTGGAATCACTCCTTAGCAGATTTTGAATCACTCATAATTTAAAAGAACACTCTTTTAAACTTAAACTTGCTTAATTCATATGAAATGGCGTGGACTTACATATAAAGAAAAGAAAATGACTCTTAGACTTCTAAGCTTAAAATAAATTCATAATTGTGACCACATTTGAATTTAAAAGAAGAGGCTCCTCATTTAGGCATATGCACAAGTCTTTGGGTATGAGTTGTGATCTACACTATTGAATTTGATTTAAGAGACTCCCAAAATGTGCATACGTGATGGGTAAGGCCAAAATCTCTTTGGTCTTCATTTGATCAACAAAATGGGCAATTACGTAATGGCCCTTTTGCCTCATTAAAAACCTACTTTGGAAAACCCATTGGGAAAAAACTAAAGCAGGGAAAAAGAGTACAAATGGATACACTAACCCATTTGTTTATCATATTGAGTATGCATAAGTGGCTTGTTGCATTTCATCTAAGATCCAATCAGTGGAAATGTTCCAAAACTGATATAGTAACACTCCATTAATTCCCATAAGCTTCTTTGTGTTGGCTCTTGTTATGAATCCAGCTTGAATCTCCAAATCCTCTTCTTATTCAAGCTTATCTTCAGCTTCAAACTCAGCTACATGTTGGTCCATTGCTCCTTGCCTATCTCCTTGTTTGATGCCTTCTAGAATCACATCAGCTACATGTTGGTCCATTACTCCTTGCTTATCTCCTTGTTTGATTCCTTCTAGAATCACATCACTAAATCTCGTACATTCAGCTCGCCAGTTGGCTAGCTGAATCTCGTACATTCAGCTCGCCAGTTGGCTAGCTGAATCTCATACATTCAAGTCGCCTTGGCTAGCTGAATCTCATATATCTAGCTCGCTAGTTGGATAGCTGAATCTCATACATTCACCTTGCCAACTAGGCTAGATGAATCTCGTATACTGAATGACACAATTCTTACCATCTCGGGAAAATCATCTTTCGTTCGAGTTTCCGTTAGAATTCTATGATAAAAACCGTAAAACTCATTTTTTCGTATAAGTTTTGAATTAATTGTATAAATGGGAACAGTTATGTTAAACACCAAAGTTATCCTATCTATACAATTATTTCCTACGATTTGTGAAAGAACTGTAAAATCATTCTGTATAATGTTTAATCGTATAAAACAATATTAGTTAGCCTAAACAAAAAATATTATCTCAGCTATACGATTAAAGTTGTCATTCTTCAGAATGGTCATAAGTATGCATCTGTATTTATCAATTGTATGAAACGATAACGGCTAACTTCAATGCTAACGTTATTTCTCCTATACGGTTGATATTGTTATTTCTGAAAGTCTGTATCGTATCATCGTACGGAAGACCGGTTCTCCGATAGGAATCGTAAAAATCGTCTAGACCGTAAAATGGCCCAACAAGGCCTAAATCTTGATAACGACCCACTTACGATTCCATATGATAATTCGGCCCAACTACGATGACAATAGTAACTTGTTCTACAAGTTGTAAATCAATGTTAGAAATCTAAAAAGGAATATTTCTGTAGAAAAATAAACTCGAAAAGGAAGATTTCCATAGAAGAATCGAAGACAAAAAAGGAAAACATATCAACGTTGAATTCTATAGAATATAGATGAGGAGGAAGAGAACGAACACGTTCAGTTCTCTACACCAAAATACTTAGGACTTTAGATTATTTTTCCCTTCTTGCTAGTGAGTTGCGACTCAATTAGGTTTATCAGTCTCCATTGTTAGATCTGGAAAACTCGTCAAAAGCTCTTGCGACTGAGGCCATCATATGATTGTAATACGCTCATACGATTCGAAATAAGAAACCCTTTTTCTCTCTTTGTACTTTTAATTTCGTATTTTTATCGTTTATTGCCGTGTTTTGATCTCATGTACATTTGGCTTAGTAGAAATCCGAGATCTCCTGGAAAGTTAAAGTTTCTTAACTTTCCTTAACTAACGAAAATCAATAGTGCGAATTTCGGTTCCCACAAGATTTATGCCATATTATTATAAAAAAAACCATATGTGAGACCATTCACTATATCTTATTATTTAATGCAAAGGTGGCTGTCTAAAGTCATAAAAACATTAGCAGCAAAAAAGATAATACTAAGGATACAACAGCACCTGCAATTATTTTTACGAAGAATAAGTGTTTGATGTGTCAAGTGTTGGGATAAGCTTGAAAGAAACTTGATGATTAAGTTATATATTTTCTATTTA
>OVBE01009695.1:0-15775 GCA_900406425.1 Iberis pinnata
TATCTTTATAAGCTTTTATAAGCTTGTTTACAAGTCTGCCAGTTTACTTTTCTTCTAACTTTATAAGCTTTTATAAGCTTGTTTACAAGTCTGCCAGTTTGTTTATATGTCCTTATAAGCTTTTATAAGCTTTTATAACTTAATAGTCTTCACCTTATAAGCTTTTATAAGCTTTTAAAAATAAAACGAAAATAATTGTTTGGAATATATTTTGTTTTAGTTGTTTTATTTAATGGTAAGTGATTATTGTTAATATTAAATTATAAAATTATGAATGTAAGAAATATAAAATAAAAGTAGTGGGGTAGAGTGTTGAATTTTATTAAACAAAAGCATTGTAAGGTGTAAGTGTTGAATAAATATTGAATTAATAGGTGGATGAGAGAGATTGTGATGTGGAGTGTTAAAAATGTAAAAAGAGGGTGTTGAATCAAATTAGCATTGTACATAGTCTGAGTGGGAATAACTTTTCATCTTACATTTTGCTTAATTGCTTCTTCTCTTACTGCTAACAAAATGAGTGAGACTTTATCAATTTGTTCCTTCATCTTCTCATTTATTGCATTCGACATTTTTACTAAGAACTCTTATTTCCCAAAAAGAAAACGCTTCACTTTCATATTCTTTATATATTCACCATCTTTCTCATCCATTACATCAGAAGAAAAAAAACTTTTGGTAGTTCAAGGAGAAATGAAGGCATAACTTAGAAAGAGCAGGGAAAGAAATATTGGATACGTAAGTTGATCAAACACAACTGGATTCGACAAAAGAGCATCATCATCATCAGAAGAAGGTGGCCATGTATTACTTGTATCATCAGAAGAAGGTGGCCATGTTATGTATTACTTGTATCATCAGAAGGAAAAGACACTACCTCCATTGAAATGTCTCAACAACAATGGATAGAGAAAACAAACGAAGAAGGTAATGAACCTCCAACGCTCTTTCACCAATGTTTTCGAGTCACGAATTAGCTGCTATAGCAACTGATATAAGCAGCCTTGCTTGGATGATAAGTGGTTTAGAGAGGAGCAGTGTGAGGACGATGGAAGAAGTAGCTGCTCGATTAAAGCCTCAAGTCTTATGAGGATATAGAGATCATTATCTTGTATTTGAACAGAAATTTGTACAACGGAGAGTCTCTCTAAAATTTAATTTTAAAAAAAAATTTGTGATTCTTTAATTCTTTTGACCTCTTCACCTCAGAGATGTTGAGATTTACTTGTAATTGAAGTTGTGATGTAATTGACTAATTTTTTGTTTTATAGTGGTTAAATTGAGAATACAAAATCTAAAACAAGAATGATCTGAATCGATTCTAAACTCAAACAGCAAAATAAGCACGAGTTTTGAAATCCTAAATTACTTATTTCCATACTATTTTTCTGCCTGTCTTTCATACACTATTGCTGATTAAGGTGCACAAAAGAGAATGATTACAAGCACTATGATCAACAACGTACAATAAACTTTCATCATAGTGATAGTGTGAATATCAGATGTCATATGAACTATATAAGATTCATTTACTATATTTACGTTTGTACAAAACTAATTTTTGCTAGCATATAATAAACTTTGTCAATTCTCTAGATGCTTAAAATAATATTTTCGAATATTTAATAATTTTTTTAATGATCAAGTATATAGCTAAATTTTCATTTGCTGCAACATACGTGTAATGTAATTATATTTAAAAGTAAATGATAATTTAAATTTTTTATTTTTGTATTATACATTCCACCAATCGAGCCTCAACAGTCTCCACCCACAGACGAACCACTCTCTGCCATGAAGACTTCTTTGACCGGAGAAGAATCTGTCAAGCCAAATGATCCACCATTCAAGATTCACTCGCCAAGTGAATATAATAACAATATCCAAGTAGACCTGGAATTATTTCCTCTAATTAAAATGGCTTTAGATGGCACACTGAAAATGCAGAAACTAACCTAATATAAAGGAAACTGGCCTTATATAAAATGTTGATAAATGGGATTTCTCTTGAATGGTTAGCATTCTTTTGGCCACTTTTTGAGGGATCTTAAAATCATATGCCAAATACACATACATTTTTTTTCTGGCCATATTGTTTTTTTTAGTAGCATGCATAAGCCAGCCTCTGTAAAATGTCAAAAATGGTGTTTCTCTCGGTCCAATAGCATCATTTTGGTTACTTTTCAAGTGATTTTTGATTTCGAGTTGATAAGCACGAATACATGTTTTTGTAGTCGATAGAGGTGTTTTTACGGCCAATCTGGTGCGAGAACTGGATTGAATTGAAAGTGGTGGAACTGAAAATTAGCATAGATGAATAACTTTATATGGGTAACTTTCCAAGTAATTTTTAAGTAGGAGTTGAATATCTCGAGCATATTCATTCGTATCCAAGTGGGGTGTCTTTTGGCTGATTAAGTCTAAGTCGATTTCATGTTAATGCTGATCTTAAGTTTTTCTTCCGAGAATGAGTCGATTTTTTCAACATTAGAACACTTATTTTAAATGAATATACATAACCTTTTACGTAAGAGTATCCTGGTTATAATTATTTTGTTGACATTTTATTCTCGCACACCAATTCAGTCACCTATTTTGTTTACACTTTATTTTTAAAACTACACTATAACATTATAATTATTTCGAATATACATACCAAAAATGTAAACTCGCGTGTCTATGCGGGATATCATCTAGTATCAATAAAAAGAAACTGATGGAGCAACTTGTTAGGACTAATTGGAAATTCGGTTAGAGAATTGCATAGATGACAACTGTAAATACGTGATCAATGATCATTTTGACCCCAAAAAAAGATGAACACGTTACACGTTACGGGTTTTAAATCGATATTCAGTCTTTTTTAATTGCAGACTATGATAGAATCTATACGAATAACAAAGTCTATAAAAAAATCTTAATATAGAGTTTAAAATTGTTTATTTACAAGATGATATTTTGTTATTCTTTAATAATATTATCGGTAGAGATAAATGATAGATTGACCTAATGGTTAAACTTTTAAATTTTAAAAGCGTAAAAATCTAAAAAGTCAAGAATTTGATATTTGTTGGAAGAAAGCTCTTCTCATAAATAGAATTATATAACATGATTTGGACATAACTCTATAGAAAAATACGGGTTTCGATCCAAAACTTTACAATCATAAATAAATATATATATGATCGGTAGGCTAAACATATTGGAAAAAAAATGATTAAGGCTAAACATCTTACGACTTAGATATATTCAATACGTTCTTCTATGTATGTGTCATGTTCAATAGGTGGTAATATTATTATTTTTTTTACACCAACATAATAGTATTATAACCATAATAGTATTATAACATATGGCGGATCCATAAATTATTTTTATCTGGTTCAAAATATAACTACACGTATATACCAAAGATAATTTTCACCAAAGTACATATATAATATCTATAAATATATTTTCTTAAAAATTAGATAACCATTCAGAAAAGAATTTCTAATCTGATTGTCTTGATGTTTTCATATTTATCATCGATGTAAAACATATTTTAACAGTTGCTGAATATAGAAAAATAAAATGAATAATGTATAATTCTATTATAGATTAAATCTTCAAAAGTGAGTTAGAAAATATAAAATTCTGTGAATGGTAAAAAATAGTAATGTTAAACTAATATATGGCCGCCACTTAAAAGTTGTTAAAAATTAAAAAGAAATATAATAAAACATTATGTTAAAATATGAAAAACGTAAGAAGTGCAACCATAATCATTTATCTTAAATTCCATATATGATAGTATATGATAGTATAATTTAAAAAATTACAAAATTTTGACCGGTTCAACTGACCCACCATTGTATAAGGTGGGTCCGCCCTTGTAATTATAACCCAATTAATCATACGTATATACTGACGCACACAAAAAAATGATTGATCTACACTTTGTTTAATATTGCGTGTGTCATGTGCACAAAATCCTTGAAATAAAAGAGATTTTTCCGATTGGAATCAAGACACTGTTCTTTTGGTTAGAATAAAATGACAAAAAAAAAATCATTTTAAAATTGGTGTCGTAACTAGAAAACGACACACAAGTTAAGTATAGGAAATTTTCAGTTTTCTCCCTAATTTAACTTCTAGGGTTTACAAGAGACTAATCAATTGAGAGAAATGAATGTAAATGATCAAGACTTAAAGTTTATGCTTATAAGATAAATCGATTATGGCTTTCATTTTTTGGTTGGATGTGGTTATTATTTTACATAAACCAAATCGGTCCTGAGATTTTAAAGCCTACAATCTAAAATGAAAAAAATGGGTTGATCTTCAAACTAAAATTTTAAAATGAGCTGGTTCTTAAATTAAAATTTTAAAAATTAAAATAGATCGCAAGTTCGTGTTTGGTATGTTTGACCTCAAGACTGGTCCTGCATAAACTTTCCTTTGGGAACAAAACCATAGAGAACATCTAAATCTTTAATCGTTTTGCTATCTTTCTCAAGATCGGAAGAAGCAACGGCAACCGATGAGTTGAGAACCGAAGTTATGGATCGTCTTTCAATTACAATGTATGGTAATTCTTTTTAAGTTAGTGGAGGAAACAGTTGACATAAAGTCATCCAAGTGATTTATTACTATAATTTGTTTCATTAATCTCCTAACTTTCTATTTATGTATGTGTATCTTGTTTAACTTTAGCTTTCAGAAACTCGATCACATATTCTTGACCATTTTGTATGCATATCATGGCTTGTCCGATAATGCGTTTTCGATTATAACCTAACAAAGTAAGTTATGAAAAAGAAAATTTATCAAAAACATTTTAAATAGTGAATTTCTAGTAACTTAATGATATTTGTTTAGTTAAATACACAAAATTTTAAATCATATGATGTTAGATCAAATTGTATAGAATTTTACAAACTATATGAATTTTCATAATTTACCTAATCATTTAAAAAACTCATTGAAACTCAAAAGAATTAGTGTTTATTTTAGTATACCATTGGTTGGTTAATCATGTTGATGACTATTTGTGCCTTAATAATATGAGTTGTAGGGTAAACTTAGATCCACTCAATACGCGTTTCTTGGGATCTATCCATGTGTCATGTTCAATAGGTGATTATACCAGCTAGCTTATCATGCTTACACGTTAAATCATTTATATTCTCACAAACTATACATTATTATTCTAAACTTTGTTTAATTTATCGTTTGTGACATTTGTAGTATCTTTTGGTTAGAAATAAAATGAAAAAAATATCAACAAATTGGTGACGCAATTAGAAAATGACACATGTTAAGCACATATATGAATTATGTTGTTTGTTCTCCTAATTCAACTTCTAAGGCATGGATGGAAAACCCAAACAGAATATGCAATTAAAATTTTAAATTATCCGATCAAAAATATGTATATATATACATACATATATATTCTATTCTCCGATATTCATTCGAATTTCGGTTTTGATCCGGTTTGCTTCAGATATTACAACTATAAAGTTCTAAAAAACATTCAGATATTTTAGAAATAAAATTTGATTTTGGTTCTAATTTTTGCGGTTCAATTCTGATTTGAATTCATATATAATGCCCAACCCCATTCTAGGTTTATAATTGAGTTTTGATTTTGAGAGAATTAAATGTTAATTTAGCATTGGAGAAGAAGATCAAAACTAAGGGTTTAGTTATTGTAGATGTCAATATCCACACCAGAGAATTTTTTTGTTTCAATCGGTAAGGAATATAATTGGACAAGATTTTTTAAATTAAACTTAAACCATATAAGATTTGATTTTACGAATTAAATTTTATTGATAGATAAAATGTTAACATCAAGGTTGAAATGATGTATTCGAATTATGATGCTCTAAAGTTTGCAATTAGGTATGATGTGTTAATATGTCCAGCTGGATCTTTCTCATCGTTTTTATATTCCTAACTATATATATATATATATATATATATATATTGTCATAAACGACCTACGAATTAGTGCTCTTAAATTAAACTGGACTTATGAACTAACATAACAAAACAGTTACGGTTTGATTTTATGAACTGGATGTTATAAAAGGAAAAGAAACTACTTACTTTGGCATTATCCACATTTATGTGTAAAGTCATACTTTTTCATCTCTGCTAAGCTATAGTGTTTTTTAGAAATTCCTTGAAACTATTAAAAGAAATTCAAATTCCAAAATTATTCTACATCTCAAAAGTTTTAAAAGTACTACACACTCTCAAATGTTTCAAAATTACTACAGACATAAAAAATAAATTTAAAGAATTCAAAGTTTTGGGTTTGGGTTCACTAAATAGAGTTTAGTGTTTAGTTTTGAAAGTGTAAAGTTTGGTTTTGGGGTTTTAGTGTTTAAATTTGAAGTTTTAAAGTTATTTTCAATTTTGTGGTATTTTTGGAACAAAAACAATTTTGTGGTATTTTTAGAAAAATATGTGATATTTTTGAAACTTTTGGAAGTGTGGTATTTTTAGAATAAACCTAATTTTGTATTGTATTTTTGAGAATGTCCCTAGTTCTTTTAAATGATGGAAAAGTTTTTGGCCAAAACCAGTACTTTTATCTAGAACGAGGTCCAAACTGTGATATATTACTCTCTTTAGAAAGCAGATCTCTCCTAACATGAATCAAAATAAAATCACTAAGTCATTTTGCAAAATCAAGTTTTTCAGGATTTACGAATTTAACTACAAGGTCATTTTGCAAAATAAAATCACTAAGTCAATTCATCTTTTGTTAAGCTACAGTTTTTAGCTCAGAAAGACGGTATACTCTTCGTTACAATTATCAATGCTCAAGTTCCAATGGATTTCCGAAATATATACAAACCTTAATCTTTAAATGTTGGATTCCACTTCCACACTTACATAATAAACGTATGGCATCTTGAAATGTAATTTCACAAGCTTTTCACATATCAGAATTTTAATGCTAAATAAAACTCAAAAAGGATATTTTCTGTTGGGTTAAAAAAATACATATAAATATGTTTTTTTTTTTTTTTTTTTTTTTTGGGGGNTAGTTAGAGGTCTAAATGGTTGCGTATATAGGAGAATAAAAATTGGTGGTATAAGTATTTCTCAAAATTCTTATCATTTGAGTATACTATAAATGAGTGAAATTAAGCACTACTCTAATATTTTATCATTTAGGTCAAGAGGGTGGGAAAAAGAATACTTGTTCCACCAATTAAGGTGGTGATTGGTAAGTGCTTTAGAATATCCGTAGAGTCATATTGATTTCTAAAGCATTAAGTTTTCACCAATCAAACTTTGTGGTGATTTTTTATTTCAAAAGCAATATATTTCATTTTGTTTATTTTTTGGCTCTGCAAAGCAAAAAGTCCAGAGCACTAGTATTTAAGCTTTAATATTTTTTATTCTCTGCAGAGCAAAAAAACCTACAACACTGATATTTGTCAATCATAATTTTATTTTGAAAACCTACAACCAAGATTTCTAAAGCCAAAATCTTACTGAAAAAAATAAAAGATACAACAATAATTCCTACCGCCAACTTTCTACAACAAACAAATTTAAATCCACAGCACTTACCAATCATCACCTAAATTAAAAAAACGAAAAATTCTATTAGAAAATGTTCCTATTATATTTTGCAGAAAAATTGGAGAAATAAAATTATTTCTTTAATTTTTTTATTTCATTTACTTACTCCTTACTATTCTATTGATTTTTTTTATTTGATTGGGACCTTAAGTGGAAAATGATAATACAAGTCTCAAGGAAACTATTGCGAGTCAATAAATGCAAATTATTAACAATGAGATAAACATCATGCTTTAGATTTCACATCATCATCAGATTTTTATCTATCATGAATGTATTAATAATAAGTAAGAAGATAGATTTTATTAATTTTCTAAAATTTGAATGACAGTGTTTGGTTTTAATATATTTAGAGATTTTATTTTCTTAATTTTCTTATAAATAACAAATAACTAGTATAAAATTATTATTTAATATGTATATTAGTCATTCAGCTAATTAATCATACAATTTCTGCTATTCTGTAAATTTAATAATTCCATTACTTTTTGTAATTCCAAAATTATGCAGTGTTACTATTTCTTTTTCTGTTTTTTCTTGTTATAAACGGGGGTGTATTGAATAGGAATTTGGAAGGATTTGTGTTAAATTGACCAATCCACTGTTATTCAAACAAGAACTTTAAAATGTCTCACGAAATCCATTGTTATTGAATTAGTGATTTTGAAAAATTTCATGAAATCCACTGTTAGTGGAAATATTATAAGTAGTGGATTTATGGTGATTTGATGGTATTTCAGTAGATTTTCTTAGTTAAAAATACAATATCTCAAATCTCATGATTTTCAAGGTGGAATTGTAGAGAATTTTAAAATAAATCACATTGATTTTCTAATTCACCTAAAAACCTCACTAAAACTCAAATCACTTCAAATTATATAAAAATGTTTGTTTGGATAATTTTCTAATAAAGTAGATAATACTCGGATTATGCAAGAAATTAGATGACTTAAAATACATATGTACAATTTATTAAGAATTGGTTTAAAATATATTTTAATATTAGGGTTTTTTTCGAAATTACCACCAAAAACTAGGTTTATTCCAAAAATACTACTTCCAAAAATTCTAAAGTACCTCAAAAATGTTATTACAAAAAAACCACAACATTTGAAATAGCTTTAAAACTTCAAATTTAAACCCTAAAACCCAAAAACCAAATCCTACATCTTTCAAAACTAAACCCTAAACTCTATTTAGTAAACTCAATCCCAAAATTTTAAATTTTAAACACTTAAAATTCAGTTTTTATGTTTGTGGTATTTTTGGAACATTTGAGAGTACGTAATATTATTTAAAATTTTAGGAGTTTGATAGTTTTGAAATTTAAACTTCTTTCGATGGTATTTCAATGAACTCCTCTTTAATATTTATATCATTTATATAATTATAATTTTGACTTTAGTTTAGAGCATTTTTGTTGCAATATATAGGGAACAGTGTAAATAAATCAACATCTACCAAAATAAAATAAAATAATCAACTTAAATAATATAATTAAGGAGGTGGTTAATTATATAAGTTTGTAATCATATGTATAATAACATGAATATAATCGTTGTTTCAAATATACTTGTGTATTGCAATATTAATATTTTGTAATTATTTTTTTTTAAACGTCTTCGATTTATTAATCACCAATGTGATCTACATGAAGCAAATAACTAATAGAAAGGGGTACATAATAATGAAAACGAAATAACACACCTATGGTTCTTGCTTCTTTAGCTAGGCGATTCGCAACTGCATTTGCCTCTCTTGGAATTCATTGAATACTGATCTTTTGGAATTTATCCCACCAAACTGAAATGTCGCGTATCTAGTTTTGGTATTTAAAGAGTTTTTCATGTCCCCAGATCAAATGACAAAGTTTTTGATTATCCGTATCAAATACCATCTTACGAAAACCACGCGACCCGGAATGTTGTAGCGCCAAAAGTAGTGCCTGCAATTCAGCTTCCAAAGGATCTAGACATACTCTTCCAATACTTTGAGCAGCTCCCAAATAAACTCCCATACAATCCCGATAAATCCAATCAGCAGTACATGTATTAAGTGGTCTAGATGAGAAAGAACAATCAAAATTACACTTAATTATACATGGAGAAGGCTTGGACCATTTCTTTGGTAATGTCATTTGGCCTGCCAGAGTTGGATACTGGAATTTTATAAGTGCTTCTTCAGACATTAACCATTATGTTTTATCAACCCTTGCTTGATGTAAAGCTGTTTCCCATGAGCTGGCCTCCTTCTGAAATATTAATAGATTTCGTCTTTTCCATAATCTCCATAATACCCAAAATGGTATATGTCGGTTAAATTCAGAAATTTGACCATTGAGAGAGTTTTCTAGGAAGAATTTGATTATGTCTTCAAAAGTTGCAGGTCCTTGAAGAATCGTAGAATTTGGATATGCTCCTCTCCAAACAGATTTAGCAAAATCACATTCAAAAAAGATATGATTCAAAGTCTCAGTTTCTGTTAAACAACGTTTGCAGATTGAGTCCCTCGTGATTCTCCTTCGAGATAAAATTGTACCTATTGGTAGTGCATCAGATAACATTCTCCAAATAAAATGTTTCAACTTTGGAGTGGTTCTTGTTTTCCATATAATTTGCTTCAAATCGGTATTCCCAGATGTTTGAGGTTCATTAGCACGAAAGTATTGAGGGTGAAAAAATAATCTATAACATGTTTTAACAGTGTATAACCCGTTAGCAGTATAGGACCAGCCAATCATGTCTGTTTGTTCAGTGAAAGGGAGTTTCAACTTCTCAATTTCCACTACATCCTTTGCTTCAGTTATCATGCGTAAAAGATCTGTATTCCATTGGTTAGTAAGAGGATCAATTAGTTCCAAAACCAACTGAATATTAGTGTCAATACCTTGTTTAAGTCTTGGTGATCTCGGTGGATTTAAAGGTAACCAAGGATCTTGCCATGCTCGAGTTTGTCTGCCCGAGCCAATCAATACATTCATTCCTTTAATCAAAAGATCTCTCCCTTGAAGTAATGACTGCCAGACAAAAGATGGCTTGTTTCCAAGTCCAGCTTGAAATAAGTTTGTATCAACATAATATCGGGACTGTAAAAGTCGTGAAACCATACTCTGTGGATTCTGTAATATTCTCCAAACTTGACTAGCTAACATTGCAAGATTAAAGCCCTCAATGTCTCTAAAACCAAGACATCCATCTCTTTTTGATTTTCTCATTCTTTCCCAAGAGACCCAATGCATATGTCTTCCTTGTGAACTTTTATTCCACTAGTATCTAGCCAGAACCATGTTGATATCCTCACAAGTACCTTTTGGAATCTTAAAACAATTCATGGTAAAAACAGGTAGAGCCAATGTTATTGTTTTCAACATAACCTCTTTTCCTCCTTCAGATAAAAATCTTGAAGTCCATCCTTGTGTTCTTTGTTGTACTTTCTCTACTATATAGTTGAAAACTTCTTTCTTCTTTTTCCAACATATTCAGGTAAACCCAAATATTTGCCACAACTACCATCATTATTGATTTTGAGGATTCTCTTTAATCTGGTTCTTATTGAATCCAACACTTTTGAACCAAAGGTTATTGATGATTTGTTTAAATTCACCATTTGACCAGAGGCTCTTTCATAAAGATTCAATATTTTCATGATGGTATTACAAGATTTAGGATGAGCATGGCAGAAGAATAATGCATCATCTGCAAATAAAAGATGATTGATTATTGGACCTGTATTACTAATTTTCATCCCCTTTAATTCCTGGAGATTCATTGCACGGGTTAACAAGTGACTCAAAATTTCATAACACAAAATAAAAATATATGGAGACAAAGGGTCCCGTTGTCGAATAACTCTTGTTGGTCTGATCTTTCCTCGTGGCCAGCCATTAATAATTGTTGAGAAAGTCACAGATTCAATACAACTCATGATCCATTGTATCCATATAGTTGAGAACCCCATATGAATCAAAGTATCTCTTATAAAATCTCATTCAAGCCTGTCATATGCCTTTGATATATTTGTCTTTATAACCAAATAAGATTTTTCCAATCGCTTTCTTGATTTTAGAGAATATAACATCTCATGTGCAATGATCACATTATCCGAGATATGATGTCCTGGAATGAATGCAGCTTGTGATTCAAATACAATTGAAGATAAATAAGGCTTAAGCCTATTCACCAAAATCTTCGGAATGATTTTGTAACTAACATTACATAGCGCAATAGGACGAAATTCACTCATAATTGTTGGAGAATCAACCTTGGGAATAAGGCAAATATTGGAGTGATTCATAGCTCCATTGAGTGAGCCAGATTGGAAAAAACCACTAACCTCAGTAAACACAGAATCCTTAATAGTTGGCCAAAATTGCTGATAAAAAGCACCCGTTAGTCCATCAGGACCTAGGGCTTTATCTGCTCCAATGTCAAAAACTGCTCTCTAAACCTCATCTAATGTAACTTCACGAGTAAGATTCAAATTCATCTCCTGAGAAACTCTTGGTAAAAATCCTTCAAAGACATTGTGGTATTGAGCAGAGGGAATTCGAGTAGATGTGAACAGATTTTGAAAGTAAGAAACTGCTACCTTGCCAATTTCACCTTCTCTCTGATGTATATGACATGAATCATCCATTAATGCAACAATCTTGTTTCTTGAGATCCGAATCTTAGCTGTTGAGTAGAAAAATTTTGTGTTCCTATCACCAAATTGTAACCAATTATTTTGCTCTTTAACTTCCAATACTTTTCTTCAGCTATATAAGCTTTCATTAATTCTTTGCGTAAACCGTGTATAATCAGAGAGGAAGTTGTGACATCAGACATATCCTTATCCAGTTTATCTCGAAGAGTTTGTATACGACATCTTGCATTAGTCTGGTTCTGAACTTTCCAACGTGCTATAGACTGTCGTATATGATGAATTTTATGTTGTAAAGGTTCCTGTTGCAATAATCTCCAATCTTGTTCGATATGAGGTTTGAAATTTTGAAGCTGATACATCCTACTGTCATAACGAAATAGACCACGTCTTCGGTTTACAGACTTCATAGATGATATGAATAAAGGTCTGTGATCAGATCCTTCCTAAGGGAGAAACTCAACATGAACATAAGAAAATTGGGTATGCCATTGATCATTAGCTACTGCTTTGTCCAAACAGCAATAGACTTTGTGAGAATATATGTATCATGTCCATGTAAATGGATCACCAGAATATTTCAAATCTCTGAAATTACAAACATGTAGCATTCTTCGAAAATCAACAAAACTGCTATCAGGACGGATACGACCACCTCTTTTCTCACTGTTATTCCTAATTTCATTAAAGTCCCCCATAGTTATCCAAGATTGTGACCTTGTAGTTGATAACCTCTCTAACCTTTCCAATAAAAGATGTTGGAATTCTTGTTCAGGATGTCCATACACAAAAGAACAAAAGAAATCATTTCCATTAAATTGAACTGAGCAATCTACAAGATTTGGTGAATTATAAATTACAGATAGATGTACTGATTTCTTCCAGAATATAGCAATACCACAACTAAGACCTTGAGGTGAAACAAGAGCTTGAAAATCAAATCCTAGATCTGTACAAACACTACTAACATAGTTATCATTCTGTTTTATCTCAAACAAGCATATAATGTCCAGGAGATACTTCTTTTGCATCTCTTTAGGCGTCGAATTGTCAGGTCAGCCCCTAAAACCCCTGACAATTCCAACATAGTGTATTCATGGTGTAAGAGGTGGTTGTGGGCCCACCGCGCCTCTCACAAGTCCCATGGAGTTGATGTTTCTGGAATTTCCTTCTCCCATCTCTCTTTGTTGCATCTTAACTGATTCTGGTATTACATCAGTCTCAGTTATCTTGCGTTTACGACTGACTCTTCCACCTGAAGATTCACCATCTGAGACATAAGTCTTGTACAGCTCCAACAGACTGTTTGTTTCTTCACTTGATTCTTCAGAGAAGTTAACCAGATTGTCAACATCAATATTGCCAATCTGAATAGCTTGAGAAGGTTGACGAGGCCCAGTTTCAACAACTTGAGCATCCATATGAACTAGGAGTTCCTCGATATTCAGTTGATGTGGTTGTGGTGGTTGTTCATTGTCTCCATCTTCATCACGATCATTGTCATCATGTAAGTGCTCATCTCCACCATTTTGAATTAGACATCTCCCTGTATCATGGGTAAGCATTCCACAAACTTCACAAAAACCCCTTAATCTTTCATACCGGAATCTGAGTAAAGTGTTAGTCCCGGGAACAAAATGAAAATTTCGTTGAAATCTCAGTGGTTGATCCACATTCCAATTGATTTGGACTCGCACAAATTCAACTCGTGTTGCTGATTCTGCATCAAAATCAACATCCATCAGTAAACCCAAAGCTCGACCAATGATGGCAATTACCTCACGATTCATGTATTGTAAGGGGGTTCCCCGAATTTGAATCTAGAAGGGTATGTAATTGAGTTGCAAAGGATCCATGCGAGGTGTCCATTGTTGCATTATCAACATGCGATCTGCAAAAACCCAAGGTCCTTGCCGTAAAACCATGTCCATAATTTCAGCAGATGGGAAGACAAATTGAAATCGACGACCTTCAACAATCCGCCCATGAATCAAAGTCGCAAGTCCCCAATTGTGTGGTAAAATGGTGATGATTGACCTCAAATTTTGTTTACGAGGCATAGTCGGACGTCCGACAATGATGAATCGATTCTCCGCCGCGGCTTGTTGAATGATATGAGCAGGGAGTAAAATTGGTTCATCCATTGCACCGAGATTGATGTCCTGAACTGCACGTCTTAGATTATCAGCCATATTGAGAACAATGAGATAATATCTGAAAGGATAGTAGAAAATTGAAATTGAAGGAAAATGTGAATTGAAGAAGGATGAAGGGTATAAATACACCTCATATGAAGGTTGAGATCTTCGTGGGGATTCACAGTTATCTGAAGTAGATAACATGGGTAGAACTGTCCGATCGTGGATGAAATGAATCCAGAACTCCACAAATCCGACCAACAACTGCCATACCACCACCATAGTAATGGAGAAACTGCTAAATAAACCACCTAAAAATCGCCTATATTTTAATGTTTTTTTTTTGTAATTATTATTAGAGAAAATTTAAGCTATTAAATTCAAAAACTAAAAATGATGATTTTGAACCTGACTGAAAAAATTGAGGATTTGGTACATTTAATTAACTCTATATTTACAAATTTTCATTTTAATAAAATAATATCTTTTTCAAAGTTTTAAAAGATATACAATAGAATGTGATTGGTGTTTTGTTTTCTTAATTTTTAAATAACTTAATAAATAAACAAAAAATATTAACAATGGTGTATAAGGAAAGAGTACAAAATCGGTATTTAAAAAAATCTTTTCTTTGAATATATGTTGATAATGTAATTGTGGAACACGTGCTACGTATGAAGTAGATCCAATAATCATTTCCAAGTCATGCTATATGTTGGTACTTGGTGGACCATCATTGATTTGATTTGTTTGCCAATCAGAAGAAATTACATTCAATCTATTCCTATAACAAATTGCAAAAAAACCTTTCAACCACTCTTTTAAAATATCATGGTTCAAATATGGGTAGACAGTCGATGATGACTCTGTGGGCCAATGATATTATTTTGGTTATCTTTCTATCACGAGGGTTAGACCCCAATCCCTTTGTCTGCCAAAGATGTGAAACCAGCAGTTACGAGAGGATCAACCAACTGATTTATTATTTTCACTACCAGCCTCTAGAAATTGTTTTCAGATGTACAGTATTTACTATGTTAAAAACAATAATACACTGGTATAAATATGATACATCTTAGTTATTACTAAGCAAATATTTTGTGAGGAATAATTAAAATAAATCAAAATAGATTCAAAATTACTTGCAAATCTCTAAAACAATTAGTAGAGGATCAAACAAATTATTATTATTATTTTTTAATCTCTTTTAATATTTACTTATTGTTCTTCTTTTTCTGCTATTTTATATTTACTTTTTAAAAACTATTTTACAGTATATAAAAATAAAAATAACATTTTAAGATGTATCATATATATGCTATTAAAAATTAAACTTGTTCAGATATTTCCAATCAATGCTATCATATTCATATATGTATATATATATATATATATATATATATATA